>CAJQZJ010033894.1:1538401-1561135 GCA_907164525.1 Lophiomys imhausi | reverse complement strand
TTCCAGACTGTGTCTCACAGATGTTTTGCAAAGCTCAGATGATCCAATCTAGCTTAGACTAGGAAAACACAGTGAACACTACCATTTCTATACTCCTTTCCTACAGATGGGAATCCCTTTAATTAATAACCAGTATTTGTACATTTCTAAAAAAAAAAAACAAAACAAACCACGTTTATCTCAAAACATGGCCCCTTTCATCTCTATGACCATTGGTTTCTGATGAACAATATACATTTTTTTTAATTACCCAGAATTTTCAGGACACACTTTGAGGAGAAGGGATTCACAAAGATAGTTGGAACCACTTAGTTCCCTAAGAGCTTAAACACTTTTGTTTTTGTAGAAAATAGTCTGCTCAATTGGAAGGATGGCTCAGTGATATGAGTGCTGCTGCTCTTTCAGAAGATTAGAGTTCAGTTCCTGGTACCCATTACAGATATCTCACAACCTCCTGTAGTTCCAACGACAGAGGATCTCATATTGGCCTTTTTTGGTCTCAGTGGGCAACCATATAAACACACACACACACACACACACACACACACACAGAGAGAGAGAGAGAGAGAGAGAGAGAGAGAGAGAGAGACAGACAGACAGACAGACAGACAGAGAGTGGCAGAGATAGAGATAGAGAAGGTATTTATCTCCTGAGATTTTATCTTCTCATAAGCAGGAAAAAGATGCTAAAAGTATTGAAATGATGTTCTTCCATCTCCCAGATGTGACAATAGGTATCTTTCACAGAAAAGATGCATACCCCTCTTTCATTTATTCAACACATATGTATTGAACATTTATGTCACACAAAGATGAGTGTAGAGAGTCACAGTCTAGAGGGTAATGACAGTTCCTAGGTCAAATTCCCTTGTTTAGGACTCAAAATACATGCTAGCAACTATGAAACAGGGAAAAAAGATACCTGTTCCTCCTCCTCCATTGCTGATGAGAGTGCAGGCTTATGCAACCACTATGGAGGTCAGAATGGCGATATCTTAGAAAACTTGGAATAGCTCTGCCTCGGGACCCAGCCAAAACACTTCTGGGTATACATCCAAATGACTCCTCACAGAATCATAAGGAAGTTTCCTCATCTATGTTCATAGCAGCCTTATTTGTAATAGCTAGAAACTGGAAACAACCCAGATGTCCCTCAACCGAAGAATAGATCAAAAAACTGTGGTACATCTACACAATGGAATATTACTCAGCTATCAGAAACAATGAAATCATGCAATTTGCAGCCAAATGGATGGAACTAGAGAAGCTCATCCTGAGTGAGCTAACCCAGACTCAGAAGGATGCACATGGCATCTATTCACTTATAGTAGGATTTTAGCCATATAGTACAGGATAACTATACTACAGCCAATGCACCAAAGGGAACAGCAACATAGACTTTTGTTTTGTTTGTTTTTGTTTGTTTGTTTGTTTTTTAGTTTTCTCTCCCTGGCAATAAGACACTTTTCACTGGTGATACTGCCTCGTAGGCCCCCAGTGTATGAGGAGGCTCTTGGCCATCATACGACCTCTGAACTGGGTCGAGGGACTGTTATGTAGGGACACTCCACTCCAGAGGAGTGTGATGGAAGGGTTAGGGGGTAGAGGGTGGAAGGGCGGGGCTGGGAAGGGGGAAAAGAACAATGTGATGGAGAAGTAACCTGAAACAACAAATAAATAAATTTATTTAATAAAAAAAGATACCTGTTCCTCTCTTCTACATGAAACTAAGAAACTTACAATGTATATTTTTTATTTTAAGTTATTTACTGTAATCTCAGTTTGCACAAATATTTTAAAAGGAAAAATAACACAATATAAACAACAGCACCATAAACTTTGATGTAATATAAAATTTCTTATTATTACATCCATTAGTTGAAGCCTATTCCTGTGCTCTGTTGTAATCTTTACACAATGTAGAAAGCATTTATGTTAAGTCTATGTCTGATGAAGTAAGTGTATGTTAGCTATGTAATGATGCAGTCCCCCTCCTTTTTTTTCATAAAACAGAGACAAGAAGGTGACTCAATAAACAAGAGGGTGTTTCCTAGCTTTTTGTGTTTCATCTAGTAACTCTCTTGTGGTGCCTTAACTTAAAAAAGATCACTTACATGACACAATTCCTCACTTCATAAGATCAGAACAAATGAGATTTAGCTTAAATACTTTCAACCCAGAAGAAACTGGTAGTGGAAAGTCTTTAAGAAGCTAACAACTCTTATGGAGCTCAAATTTTATCCCAGTGATGATTACAATAAAATTATACCCTTTATGAGGAAAAGAGTCCCCTCTGATTCAGCAGTTTCTCTGAGGACACAAAATCCAGTGAACTAGGTAGTGTGACTGATAATAAATACACGAGGATCCTCTAAAGTGAACTCGGGTGCATTTCTCTGGAACATCATTGCTAGGGGGAAGTTCATTAGGAATCAACCAGAAGAAGGAAAATGATAACAAGAAAGTTGAAAAGTTATATAGAAGGACAAATTGTAGGTGACAGTAATTAGTAATGTTTCCACTAATGCAAGAGAGACATGTAGTTCAGACTCTAGGCATTAAAACAAATTAAATACAGCTGAAGTATAAAATGAAAGGCATTCAAGTACATGAGGAGATGGAGATAGGATGGTGCTAGAAGGCACAACAAATGGAACAGTGAAAAGGTCAGTAGTTTGATAGGTAAGTAGGAAACAAGGTTGGACAAGATCATAAAGGATCTTATGAAATGCTGTTATGACATTTGGAGTAAGCCTGACAAACAATCATTCATGAATGCTTTTAAATTAGCTTATCACCCAGGCTCCTGACAGGCCATTGAACTCCAAAGATGAGGACAAAGTAGAGCCTTGCGAAAGAATAAAGTGAAAAGAGACACGAAAGGAGGCTGATAGTTGCTGCAATAATTAGATAATAGAGTTTAGTAGTTAGAAGGCAAAGGAAACAAGGCATTAAATTTCTAATGGAAATGCTAGATTGCTGCTTAAGTTAAACTTCATCTTTCAAAAATACCTAAGTCTAAAACATATTCATATATGATCTCACATGAATTTTTGTACTCACTTCCTAATAATAATGATGTATAAATTTTATACAAGATAAACAGAAAACTCTATTTCTAGTATTAAATCCACCTACATAAATGCAAGAAATGGGAGTTACTTGTAATGGAGATAAAAGAAAAACTATCATTTTTGTCCTGTTCTTGACTTTGCATATACTTATTCCTTAGGTATAAATCTGTTGGATTTACTAAGGAGTAGTTTAAATGCAATAAATGTATCCAGTTTGAAGTACGGAGCTTTGGAACTTTAATAAAGGCACTTACTAAAGTAAGATGATTTACTGCAAAGTATTTTTTTCCTCTTAACAATCAATTTCATGACCATCCTCTCTCCCAGACAGACATTGATCTACTTTCTGCCAATATAAATTAGTTTTATCTATTATGGAATTCTATATTAATATGACTTTGTATCCTACACTTGTTAACCCAGCATAATATTTTCGAGGCTCATCTATACCATTACTTTGCATTCTTGAGAAGTATTCTACTCTTGGGATATAATACAGAGTATGACTTTGCTCTGCTGCTGCTGTTGATCATGATGGTTGTTTGCAGCTTTTTATATTATAAAAAAGCTTCTAAAAACATCCATGTGCCATTCTCCTAGTAGACATATGCTTTCAGTCTGTTATATTTAATTTGTTTCTTTTCAAAATTGCTCAGCTATGTGGTATCCATTCAACTTTACTTTTAAGAAAAACTTCAAAATTGCTCTCTAAAATTACATTTCCACCAGCTATATATAATAGTTCATGTGCTCTGTAACCTTGTCAACATCTCGTGTTATGTTTTTAAATTTTGACTCTACTTCTGGGTGTGCCATACTAGCTCATTTTATATGCAATTTGAATGCCATAGATGCTTTATAAATTTGAGACTTTTGATGTATTTATTGGTCATTTCTGTATTTTTCATAAGGTGTTTGAACAAAGTTTTTCCCATTTCTTTTTGATTCCTGTTATTTGTCTTCTTAAAACCGGAAAGAATATATATGTATATATATATATATATATATATATATATATATAGACTCAGTTCTTCAAATGTATAGATTGCATTTTGCCTTATATTTTGCTTGACTTTCTGTTTTTGAACAATGTCTTTCAAAAAGGAAAAATATTGATTTTGTTAAATCCTTCTTTATCAATTTTTCTTTTTATGATTAATGCTTTTGGGGTTGTTTTCTTTAAAAAAATTATTGGACTTGTGCTGATTTTCATCTACATTTCTTCAAGGAGCCTCATCTCATCTTTAAATCCAGGGTTGTTAGATATTTTAGGATAAGTGTCACGTGTGTGGAATAATTATGGAAGCTGATTTATCTTTACTTATTAGAAGACAGTCAGCAGCATTATTTGTTTGACAAACATGCCTACTTTTTGAATTACCTTGGATTCTGTCACAAGCCACATCCAGTTGAGAATAGTCTCAGAAGTTCAAAGTTGCTTTAACATTTAGAAACTAAGTATTGTCACCCAGTGTATCATCAAAATATAATTACACAGTGATTTCTGTGGTCCAGAGTAACCTGTTACAAAATTCCAAACTTATTTGCTACTAAAAAGCTTTCAAAAAGAAGAAATGCAAGAGAATTTCTTCAATCTGTTAAAGTATTATAGCTGACATCATACTTAATGGACTGGTTATAATAGTTGTGATATAGAATCCTTATGGTTATCTATGCATATAATCATGCCATTTAGGAATAGAGATACATACATTAATTCTTTCAAATCTGCATAATCATACTTCTTATTGCCTCATTACACTTGTTGAAAACTCGAGTATACCTCTGATTACAAGTAGTGAAGAGACTCCCTGTCTTTTTCCTAGTCTTAGAGTGGAGATAGTATGGTTGGCACATGTGGTTTTCTGAGCTGGATCTCAATTAGCCATGATGTCTTACTGTTTATATTGCTGGACTCAGCTCATATCCTAAGATTATCCTTCTGAGCTTAACAGTGATGTGTATATCATTCTTCTGCATGTTTCTCTGGCTTAGGTAACATAGTTGCTCTGTCCTCATACTTTATGCATACTTGACACTTCCTACTCTGTCATTATTTTGAGTTATCTGAGTTTTGTAGTTTTGTTTTAGAGAGATGAACCTTGATTTAGCAGGAGGGAGACAAAGTTAAGTTAGTTGGGTATAGTTGAGGCTTGGCTTCCTTCTTTACCCTTTCGTCTCCTGCATTTTCTCCTTCTTTTCTTCTCTTCATCTATCCATTTCTCCTGTCCTTCCTTGGCTTTTTATTCCCTTCTGTGGATATTTTTCTTATTCCAATCTTTCCTACACTTGAACTGAGAGTAGCCATTGGTTTTGGTCCACTTCCAAGACATTATTCTTTGTGTCAAGTCTTCATTTTATGGTAGTGTCTTTCAACTCGGCCTGCTCAGGGATTTGATATCTCCTAGAGTACTCTGAGGTCAAGAAACTACTTTCACCTCTCTAACAGCTCCCTTCACACTGTAAGCTCAAAGCTCAAGGGATGGAGCTGATACAAGTAACTCACCCACTTAGTTCTTTTTCTATGTAAGTCTCCACATCTCTGTATACTGCTTCTGTGTCCTAATGTACCTTCCTCCTCTCTCCCTGTCTTTCCTGAATCTCCTTCTAAGCTTTTTTTTTTTTTCCTGGGGAATTTCTTTAGGCAGAAATCTTGTTTGGGGTGTTGGAGACAGAGAGGTTCAGCAGTTAAGAGCAAGTACTCGTTGACACTGCCAAAGCTATAGGTACAGAGTTTATGGTAGTTTGAATGAGAATGACCCCTGACAGCCTCATATGTTTAAATTCTTGGTCTCTAGTGGGTGAAACAGTTTGGAACGTTTAGGAGATATAGCCTTGTTGGAGAAGGAATGTCACTGGAGTCAGGCATTGAGATTTTGAAAGACTCACATGATTCTCAGAGTCTTTCTATCTACCTAATGCTTGTGGCTCAAGATGTGTGCTCTCAGCAGTTTCTGCACTCCACTACCATGTACTCTCCCTCTCTGAAATTTTAAGCCAAATTACACACTTTCTTTAATAAATGGTTTGGTCATGACATTTTGTCACAGCATTTAAAAAAGTAACTAAGATACAATACCAGAGCAAAAAAAAAAGGGGGGGGGGATATGATAGACAGAGACATGTAGAGAAGAAATCGGGTTGATGAACATAGGAGGAAGATTGAAAAAGTTAGGGAATAAGAATAATCAGAATCAAGTATGTATATATATACTTGAAACTGTCAAAAATAGTTATAATGATAAAAGTATGACCCAACAATATCAAAGAAAATAATAATATAAGACTTTAAAGTATGTAAAATTATGGACTGGAAACAAGACTCCATGGGTAAAAAGCACATTATACTACTAGATTGAATACCCGAGTTTAGATATCTGGCACCTATCCAAAAGCCAGGAGATAGTGGTATGGATCTGCAACGCCATTGCTGTGGATAGGGTGAGTAGAGAACACAAAATCTGGCAAGCTCCATGTTTAGTGAAAGGTTTTGTCTCAGAAACTAAGATGATGTACTGTAATGGTTCTCAACTTCCTAACACTGCAACCCTTTAATACAGTTCCTTCTGCTGTGGTGACCCACAATCATAAAATTATTTCATCACTTCTTTATATCTGTAACTTTGGTACTGTTATGAATAGTAATGTAAATACCTGAAATGTAGGCTCTCTGATACTTGACCCCTATGAAAGGGTTGTTCAACTCCAATTAGGTCATGAATCACAGGCTGAGAACCACTGGTGTAGTGGTTGGACTGAGAATGACCACCATTGGCTCATTTATTAGAAAGGTTGTTTCCCACCCTATTGGTAAGGACTATTTAGAAAGAAACAGGAGGTGGGAGCTTGTTAGAGGAAGTGTTGCACTATGGTCTGGGTTTTGAGGTTTCAAAAGTCCAGGACCAGTCTTGTTCTCTTTCTGCTTCCAACGTGTAGATAAGAAGTAAGCTTTCAGTTACTAGTCTCATTCCATGTCTGCTTGCCCTCCACCATGTTGATCATGGGCTAACACTATGGAACTATAAGCAATCCCACAATTAAACAGTTTCTTTTATATGTTGCCGTGTTCGTGGTGCCTTTTTGGAGTGATAGAAAAGTAACTTGAGAACAGCAGAGGGTGCTAATTGAAGTCTGACTCGAACAGTCATGCACATACAATTATGCACATACAATTAAAAAAAATAAAGTGTGCAAAGTTAAAATGCAGGATACGACACAATGTTTAGAATCTCTCATTTCAATTCAGAAAGTTGACTGATCTTTATTGTTGTCTCATTTTATCATGAAAAAGGCCCTGAGGGATAAATCTCATTATAGAAAATGTCAGATTAAAAGCAATGACAAGGGGATATCCAAGATGGCGGTGGTCTGTGCAGACACATTTTGATCTTAGGGAAAACAGCCACAAAGCCACAAAGGCTGTGCAAAAATCTGAGTGACTGGAACCACCTGGGTTTCACCCAACTACCCAGGGACCATTAAAAGTCCCTGGACAGGACTCGCCTTCCCACTCTCAGACAATCACGGAAGCCACTGAATCCAGGAACTGGGAACCCCCACCAGGAGAGGCACCGGGTAAGATCCATTCTAATACCCAGAGGGCAGATTCCGACCCCACACAGGATTACTCACCAGCCTACTGGCCCCTCCAGATCCCACACAGGCGTTCCAGCTATTTAGCGAAAGGTTTCAGACCCCTGGGAGTGCCACACAGTCTTAGCAGCAGGCGGCTGGTACGCAGCAGCTGGGCCTGCAAGGTTCCACAGGGCATCAGCCAAGTAGCCAGCAGGTCCACAGCTGCATTTGCAAAGCACAGACATATCTGAGTGACCCCAAAGGAGTGCTGGACAGACCCCTCCTATTGGATTTACAGTCACTGGGAAAAAAAAATCCTGCAGCTCATTGAACGATGGAACACCCTTCCGGCTGCAGGTTACATTTCACAGCAGCATAAGGGATCTTGGAAGACAGTGGCTTCATTTACCAGTATCCAAAGCCAGCTCCACACACACATAGGCAGGGCTGTGAGAGCAGCAGAAAAGGCTACAGGGGGTGAAGGCAGATTTACCCACCACAGGGTCCAAACCTGGGCAAGCTGTGAGGTGTTTATTATTATTATCAGACTTTTTTGCTAGTATGGGCACTTCTGGTGGGGAACCAGAGCTTAAGTATATATAGCTCCACCCCCTAGATCAGTGAGTTGACCTGGGAGGTGGTGCTGAGTGACTCACCTTACAGGGGTGGAGTCAGGCTCTCTGAGGACTCCAATTGGCCTTGGGACCACCAAAGTCCACAGAATCTGTGCTTGGACACACAGGACCATACCACCAGAGCCACTGCAGGCTGAACACTTAATCTGTCTTGGGAGCAGTGAAAAAATCCTGGGCCATTCCTCATTGCCTGGGAATAGGCTGCACCAGCTCACAGTGTGCAATTCAACTGCTACACCAAAGAGCCCCCTTTGGATCCAAGCCCAGAAGACAACAGGAGCAGACAGCTAAGAACATCCAAATGGTCAAAGGTCCGAGGAAAAATCAGAAATCAGAGACATGACTCCAACAAAACACAACTATGCTAGTTCATCAACTTCTGACCACCTCACCACAGCTGAAACACTTGAAAATGATGACAATTCTACATTATGGAAAGTGATAGAGTACCTTCCAGAAGAATTTAAATCTATGAAGGAATTCAAAGAATCCACAAATTCACAAGCTAAAGCAATGGATAATACCATTAGAGAGCTCCAAGCCAAGGTGGCTCAACTTGAACAGGAAAAAGACAGGGCAATGAAAGATTTCCAGGCAAAGACAAGCAAATTGGAGCAGGAAATGTACAAAACGAATAAAACCATTCAAGACATGAAAATGGAAATGGAAACATTAAAGAAAACACAGTCAGAGTTAAAAATGGAAATGGAGAATCAAGGGAAGACAACAGGAACTACAGATAAGAGTATCAAAAATAGGATACAAGAGATGGAAGACAGGATCTCAGGCACGGAAGATTCGATGGAAGAAATCACTACAACATCCAAAGAAAATGAGAAAGCTAAAAAATCTCTCACCCACAATATCCAAGAAATCAAGGACTCAATGAAAAGACAGAACCTAAGAATTATAGGTATAGAGGAAAGAGAAGATTCCCAACTCCAAGGTCCAGAAAATATCTTCAACAAAATCATAGAACAAAATGTCCCAAACCTAAAGAAAGAGATGCCAATAAAAATCCAAGAGGCTTACAGAACACCAAACAGATTACACCAGAAAAGAAACTCCTCTTGCCACATAATAATTGAAACTCCAAATGTACAGAACAAAGAAAGAATATTAAAAGCTGTAAGGGAGAAAGGTCAAGTCACATACAATGGCAGACCCATCAAAATTACACCTGATTTCTCCTCATAAACTTTAAAAGCTAGAAGGGCCTGGACAGATGTCCTACAAGTCCTGAGAGAACATAGGTGCCCAGCCAGACTACTATACCCAGCAAAACTCTCTATCATCATAGATGGAGAAAGCAAGATATTCCATGACAAAATCAAATTTAAACAATATCTAACCACAAAACCAGCCCTACAGAAGATCCTAGAAGGAAAATTCCAACCCAGAGAATATAACTACACCCAAGATAACAGAGGGAATAAAAAACCCCACAGCAACTAAACCAAAAGAAGCACAAGACAACCACCTATACCAAAATAATGGGAAATAACAACCTCTGGTCACTAATATCCACAAACAGCAATGGACTCAACTCCCCAATACAAAGACACAGACTTACAGATTGGATCCGTAAACAAGACCCATCTTTTTGCTGCATACAAGAAATGCATCTCACTATCAAAGATAGACACTATCTCAGAGTAAAGGGCTGGGAAAAGATTTTCCAAGCATATGGACCCAGGAAGCAAGCTGGAGTAGCCATGCTAATATCAAACAAAATAGACTTCCAATTGAAGTTAATAAAAAAAGACAGAGAAGGGCATTACATACTCGTTAAAGGAAATATTCATCAAGAGGACATCTCAATATTGAACATCTATGCCCCAAATACAAAGGCATACATTTGTAAAAGAAACACTTCTAAAACTTAAATCGCACAGTGATCCCCACACATTAGTAGTGGGAGACTACAATACCCCACTTACAACAATGGACAGATCATCAAGACAGAAGCCAAACAGAGAAATAATGAGTCTAACATAGATCATGAAACAAATGGACCTAACAGATATCTACAGAACCTTTCACCCAAACACAAAAGAATATACCTTCTTCTCAGCACTTCATGGAACCTTCTCCAAAATTGACCATATAGTTGGACACAATGGTAGCCTCACCAGATACAAGAAAATTGAAATAACCCCTTGTATCTTATCAGAGCACCATGGAATAAAGCTGGACTTCAACAGCAAAAGAATCAACATAAAGCCTACACACACATGGAAATTGAACAACTCTTTACTGGAAGACTACTGGGTCAGGGAAGAAATCAAGAAGGAAATCAAAGACTTCTTAAAAACCAACAACAATGAGTGCACAACATACCCAAACCTATGCGCCACAATGAAAGCTGGGCTACGAGGAAAGTTCATAGCACTAAGTGCCTTCAAAAAGAAAATTGTAACAGCTCATATTAGCTAATTACCAGCTAAACTGGGTGAATTGGAAAAAAAAAAAAAAAGAAGCAAACACTCCCAAGAGGAGCAGAAAGCAGGTAATCATCAAATTTAGGGCTGATATCAACAACTTAGAAACAAAAAGAACTATACAAAGTATCAATGAGATCAAGAGTTGGTTCTTAGAGAAAATCAACAAAATAGACAGACCCTTAGCCAAATTAAATAAAAGACAGAAGGAAAAAAATCCAAATCAACAAAATCAGAAATTAAAAGGGAGAAGTAACAACAGACATTGAGGAAATCCAGAGAATATTTGGGTCCTACTTTAAAAATTTATACTCCACCAAATTTGAAAACTTAACTGAAATGGACAATTTTCTTGATAGATTCCACCTACCCAAGCTAAATCAAGATCAGATAAACAGATTAAACAGTCCTGTAACCCCTAAGGAAATAGAAACAGTCATTAAAAATCTCCCAACCAAAAAAAGCCCAGGGCCAGATGGTTTCAGCACGGAATTCTACCGGACCTTCAAAGAGGAGCTAACACCAATACTCTTCAAACTCTTTCACCAAATAGAATCAGAAAGAACACTGCCAAACTCATTCTATGAAGCCACAGTCACCCTGATTCCTAAACCACACAAAGAGCTAACAAAGAAATAGAACTTCAGAACAATCTAGATGCAAAAAGACTTAATAAAATTCTAGCAAACCAAATACAAGACACATCAAAAGTATCATACAACATGATCAAGTAGGCTTCATCCCAGGAATGCAGGGGTGATTCAACATACGAAAGTCTATCAACATAATTAACTATATAAACAAGATGAAAGAAAAAAAGTTGATAATCTCGCTAGATGCAGAAAAAGCATTTGACAAAATACAACACCCCTTCATGCTAAGAGTTCTGGAGAGAATGTGCATACAAGGACAGTACCTAGAAATAATAAAGGCAATATACAGCAAGCCAGTGGCCAACATCAAATTAAATGGAGAGAACCTGGAAGCATTTCCTCTAAACTCAGGGACAAGACAAGGATGTTCACTTTCACTATATCTCTTCAATATAGTACTTGAAGTTCTTGCTAGAGCAATAAGATAACTAAAAGAGATCAAGGGGATACAAATAGGAAACGAAGAAGTCAAATTATCCTTATTTGCAGATGATATGATAGTATATATAAGCTACCCCAAAAATTCCACCAGAGAACTCTTAAAGCTGATACACACCTTCAGCAAGGTGGCTGGATACAAAATTAATACAACAAACAAATGGGCTGAGAAAGAAATAAGAGAAACAACCCCCTTCACAATAGCCACAAACAATATAAAATACCTGGGGTAACTCTAACCAAGCAATTAAAGGACCTGTACAACAAGAACTTCAAGCCCTTGAAGAAAGAAATTGAAGAGGCCTTTAGAAGATGGAAAGATCTCCCATGCTCCTCAAGGATAGGTAGGATCAACATAATAAAAATGGCCATCCTACCAAAAGCAACATATAGATTCAATGCAATTCCTATCAAAATACCATCACAATTCTTTATAGACCTGGAAAGAGCTATTCTCAATTTCATATGGAATAACAAAAAACCCAGAATAGCTAAAGCAATCCTGGAGGTATATGGAAACATCTGGGGGTATCACCATCCGAGATTTCAAGCTGTACTACAGAGCAATAGTAGTAAAAACAGCATGGTATTGGTATAGAAACTGACCAGTAGATCAATGGAATCGAATTGAAGACCCAGAAATGGACCCACACACCTATGGCCACCTAATTTTTGACAAAGAAGCCAAAACCACACAATGGAAAAAGGACAGCATCTTCAACAAATGGTGCTGGTCCAACTGGATGTTCACTTGTAAAAGAATGAAATTAGACCCATACTTATCACCTTGCCCAAAAATTAAGTCCAAGTGGATCAAAGACCTTAACATAAGGCCAGTCACACTAAATCTACTAGAAGAAAAAGTGGGAAAAACCCTCGAACTTATTGGCACAGGTGAGAACTTCCTGAACAGAACACAAACAGCTCAGGACCTGAGATCAACAATCAATAAATGGGACCTCATGAAACTGAAAAGCTACTGTAAGGCAGAAGACACTGTCATTCAAACAAAACAGCAGCCTACAGACTGGGAGAAAATCTTCACCAACCCCACATCTGACAGAGGGCTGATATACAAAATCTACAAAGAACTCAAGAAATTAAATGCCAAGAAACCAAATAATCCAATCAAAAAATGGGGCACAGAGCTAAATAGAGAATTCACAAAGGAGGAATCCTTAATGGCCGAGAGACACTTGAAGAAATGCTCAAAATCCTTAATCATCAGAGAAATGCAACTCAAGACGACTCTGAGATTCCATCTCACATCTGTCAGAATGGCTAAGATCAAAAGCTAAAATGACAGCACATGCTGGTGAGGGTGTGGAGGAAGGGCAACCCTCCACCATTGCTGGTGCGAGTGAAGGCTTGTGCAACTACTATGGAGGTCAGCATGGTGATATCTTAGAAAACTTGGAATAGCTTTGCCTCAGGACACAGCCATACCACTTCTGGGTATACACCCAAATGACTCCTCATGGAATCATAAGGAAGTTTCCTTATATATGTTCATAGTAGCCTTATTTGTAACAGCTAGAAACTGGAAACAACCCAGATGTCCCTCAAGTGAAGAATGGATTAAAAAACTGTGGTACATCTACACAATGGAATACTACTCAGCTATCAGAAACAATGAAATTATGCAATTTGCAGCCAAATGGATGGAACTAGAGAAGCTCATCCTGAGTGAGCTAACCTAGACTCAGAAGGATACACATGGCATCTATTCACTTATAGTTGGATTGTAGCTATATAGTACAGGATATCTATACTACAACCAATGCACCAAAGGGAACATGGACATAGACTTTTTATTTTTTATTGTTTGTTTGTTTTTAGTTTTCTTTCCGTGGCAATGAGATACTTTTCACTGGTGGTGCTGCCTTGTAGGCCCCCAGTGTGTGAGGAGGCTCTTGGCCCTCATATGACTTCTGAACTTGGGTGAGGGACTGTTATGTAGGGACACTCCACTCCAGAGGCGTGGGGTGGAAGGGCTAGGGGGTAGAGGGTGGGAGGGCGTGGTTGGGAAGGGGGGAAGGAGGACAATATGATGGAGATGTAACCTGAATCAACAAATAAATAAATTTATTTATTTTTTAAAAAAAGCAATGACAAACAATTAACATAAAGATAACTTCCTGAAAGTCTCAAACCTTTCAGTGACAAAAGCAACAATTAAAGGTTTCAATTATGGTTATGGGTTGTACAAACTCTTAACCTGTCCTGGTGTAACTGGGCTTCTTTTCCTAAATCCTTTTACTTTAAGGCCTATTTTGTTATATATCCTAACACCTAAATTATGTATAGTATCTTTTCTCGATTTCTCCCTCCCATTGTTCTTCTCCTGAGAGAACGACTATTTCACATGTTCTTTGTGTTCTTCTCACTCAGTGCTGATTTATTCAAGCTCAAGGCTGAGAAAGTCTTGTAGTGATGAAAGGAAACAAGTTTTTGTGGAAATATTTGCCTTCCATATTACATATCTGCAGAACTCTTAGCATAGTCATAACTCAAATATAAAATACACAAGTTGAACACCAAAGATTTCTTTTTTCTTACATTGTCTTTGCCTCACCCTTTTTCCTATTTTATTTTCTTTCTTCTTAATCCCAGTGAAGGAAGCTGACCATCTTCCACGTGACTGTAGTATTTTTACATAAGCTCCTTTTTTAAACATTGTCCTTTAAGATGAGGCCTGCAAGTGGTACATTGCTTGCCACTGAACTTTAAGTCTGTGCTATTTCTATTTCAGTTGCTTTTAAAAAACTTATTTGTTATTATTTTGTTTATACTGTCTTTTTACTCACTTAACTTTTTTCTTTAATTTTTGAAATTATAATAAAATCCCTTCCGTTTGATCTTCCAAACTCTCAATATACCCTTCCTCACTCTTCTTCAAATTCATGACCTCCTTTTACAATAATTAATAGTCCATGCATATATGTGTATGAAACTTATGTATCCCTCAATATTACCTTTTCAGTCCATATAATATTACTTGAATGGGTGCTTCCAGGGATGAACATTTGATCTGGAGTAAATTGGTGTGCTCTTCCCCGGAGAAGATCACCTCTCCCACTCCTAACTTTCTTCTGCTTTCCTATATTTCCTTCTGTGGGGTTGAGGCTTTATGGGCTTCTCCCCACAAGTTTTGAATGTCTATGTCATTCTTGTTCAGCTCACATTTGGGCAATGATATTGATGAGATTTTATAGATGTAGTTTCTGATGTTACTAGGAGACACAATTTCAGAGCAAACTCCATGATCTCTGTCTTACAATCTTTCCTGGGAAAAGACTAAAGAAAGCAGAAATAAGGTATAGAAATCCTTAGGCTAGAGGTGATAACCAACGTTGGGAACCCATAAAACACCTCTGAACAAAATTCAGAAACCAAGAGGATTTTAGAAACACATAGTAAGAGATGAAACAATATGAGCTTGGGAGCTGGTCAGTAGGTATGAAATTGCAACCAAATTTTAGATGAAAGGCTTATATTAAATTTTCTTTACTCTTTGTAATGATACCCCATAGCTGAAGTTGGAGGCCATAGGACCATCTTCTGATGTGTAAATCTAGACAGAGAGAGTGGAGATCAGCCGTGCTACAGGATTCATGAGAGTGATGCACTGGCATGCACATTTTAAGAAAACAGGAAAGGCACCATGAGAATGTGGCCATCTCTCACCATCTGAGCCCTTACGAAGGTCTCAGCAGTGGTTGTGCCTAGGTTATGAACTAGTCACACTGGTGAATCTATTTCATCAACAATGTTCATGTACCCGGGTCTTTCTGTCCTTTGGAAAGACTGGTGGAGCCACTGTGTTCTTTCTTTTTATTTGGGATGGGGAGGAGGATGGTTTGTACATGTACACATGGTCCCACTGCATGTACAGAAATCAGAGGACAACTTGCTGGAACCATTTTTTTCCTTCTACTAAGTGGGTACTGGGGATGAAACTCAGTTCCTCAGTCTTGATCACAAGTGCCCTATGTCCATGGAGCTGTCTCACTGGACCCACTGTGGTCTTGATGAAGAACTACATATATGAATTATTTTCTTATTATCTACATACAAAATTAAGTGTCAAATGTCAATACCCATGATGTCCAAGAAAGAATTATTTACCTTAAGTATTAACCTTATGCATTTTTAGACATTTCAGAAACCTGTAAATGCATTATATTTTTGGCTTACCACATACTGTCTGACACATCCCCTTCTATTTAAAAACTCACTCAAGAAACTGTATCATTCCCTTGGGCATGAATATATGTAACAAATATGCCACTGCTTTGGTTGTAAAGAGAATTAAAGATACATTAGCTGTTTAACATTTCATGAATGGCAGTCTCCATGTGTGTGCCTCAAAGATAGAAGAGGACTGGATTGTTGCTAGTAGGCTTTAGAATTGACTGTTCTCATAATGTGACGTTGGCAATGGTGATGGGACACCACTGCAGCTTTCTGACAAAGCAGTTCCCATTTCCTCATGTGATATTTGAGTTGTAAGATAAAACAAACACCACAAAAGAAGCTACCTCAATGGTGGCCACCTTTCCAAAACAGTATGTATTAATTTCCATCAAAAGAAAATATCAGAGGGTGGAGAGATGGCTCAACAGTTAAGAGCACCAACTGCTCTTGTAGAGGACTGAAGTTTGTCTCCCACCACTCATATCAAGTGTCTCAAACTGATTCGTAGCCTCAGCCAAAGGGATTCCCTTCCCTCTTCTGGACTATACAAGCACCTATAATTGCATTTCTGTACACCTGTGTGTGCGCACACACACACACACACACACACACACACACACACACACACACACCTCATTTTAAAAATAAAACAGTATCTTTAAAAGAAAAATATTTGTATGTTTTCTGGCATAATCTTTTTCTAGAATGTATCCTAAGGAGTGAGAAAAGTGAATAAGAATATTCTTTGATTATAATTTACAAAAGAAAAGATATTATATGTCTAACAAATGAAAACCAATTAAAATAACTGTGGTAATCTATGCTCAAAATATTATATTACTAAGAAAAATGTTTTTGAGACACATGTATATAAATGCATTGGCAATAGAGATATGGCAACATGTGTGTCATACAAAAAACACAATGATTTTAATCTTTCTGTTTTATTATTTATTCTAAAATCTAATTTTATTTTGTAAACTTAAATTCCCAGAAAAGCCACCTCAGTGTTACATATTTTACAAGGCTGATTGACTCATTAAACCTTTGTGATTGTGGGAAGTTGGAATGTTGCTGATCCAGAGACAAATTATCTTGAGCTATCTTTATACTCCTAGCCATTTTTTAATTATTTAAATTGAAACATCAGATATTTATTATTTGTATTAAGTGTATGACTGTGTTGTCTTCATGTCTACATGTGTATCAAGTGTGTGTCTGGTCCCTGCAGTGCTCATATCTGGGAACTTTGGTTCCAGATACTCATGAGTTACCTCATGGAGACAAGGAACTCAACCCTGGTTTTCTTCAAAGGGAAGAAGAAGTACCCTCTGGAAATCTTTTCTTTTAAAAGATTTGATATATATTAATATATATATATATACTATCTCATTCATATATATATATATATATGTGTGTGTGTGTATGTGTGTATGTATATATACATATGAGAACTCTATCTGCATGTACTCCTACATGCCAGAAGAGGGCATCAGATTCCAGTACAATGGTTGTGAGCCACCATGTGGTTGCTGGGAATTGAACTCCTGGTCTCTGGAAGAGCAGACAGTGTTCTTAACTGCTGAGCCATCTCTCCAGCACCCCTCTGGAACTCTTATCAGCTATAATTGCCCATATAAGACCTGCACAAAACTGAGTCCATTAACATTTAATCATGGGGAGAAGAAGTTGCTCATGGGCCTATCCTTCCTGAAGATAATTGGCGGAGAGACCCAGAGTTCATGCACCTTCTGCATGAACTGATACATTTACACTATAGAATGTCTTCTAACAATAATAAAATGAGATAAAGTATATTTATATTTAAATTAATTATAGAGTTGTTTTACATATCATCTTAATCAGTTTTCGTGGTTCTAGGAGATTAGAGTCCGTCACTATGATGGCAGGAGCATGGCATTAGGCAGGCAGACATGGGCTAGAGCAGAGCTGAGAACTTACATCCACAGGCACAAGGCAGAAAGAGAGAGGGCTGAATGGGTATAGCATTGGCTTTTAAAACCTCAAAAACCCATCCCATTACACAACTCCTCTAACAAGGATACTTCTCCAAATCCTTCCCAAACAGTTCCACAAAATGGAACCAATATTCAAATATATGAGCCTGTGGGGGCCATTCTTTTTTTTTTATTTCTTCAAGTTACAGCTCAATCACAATCTCCTCCCTACTCCCACCTCCAGTCCCACCCTCCCACCCTTTTTCCCCTCAATCCTCCATCCTCTTCCCCTTTTTTTTAAGTTCAAGGTGTATCTTTTTCCTCCCAACAGCTCCTGTGGGGGCCATTCTTATTCAAATCATCTCACATATACTTATATTTTCATGTCAAAAATCTACATATCCCAAAAGATCAACTAAGCAGGACTCATAGGGGCTCACAGAGACTGAAGCAGTAGTCATGGAGTCTGCATGAGTTACCCTAGGTCCTCTGCATACATCATTTTTTTTTTGGTAGGACTCCTAACAGTGGGAATGGTTATATCTTGACTCTTTCACCTGCTTTCTTACTGGGTTGCCTTGCCCAGCACTGATATGAAGATTTATGCCTAGTCTTATTGTAGCTTGTTATATCATATTCAATTGATATTCTTGGGAGGTCTGCTCTTTTCTGAAGGGAAATAGAGGATGAGTGGATCTAGGGAAGAGGGGAGAAGGAAGAGGGGTGGGAGGAGTGGACAGAGAGGAAACTGATCCAAATGTATTGTATGAGAGCAGAATAAATTTTTAAAAATCTTTCACATAATTCTAGTGGTGCATGAAAATAATCTTAAGAACTTTTAAACAGTGGAGATCATCACAGATTGCCACCCAATTTATTAGGCTTGGCTCAACATTATGTATATTTTTTAGACGCACAAAACCACCCTCAGGTCAGCAATGCTCTTACTCCTTAACTTCCTAACTCCTGTATTTGCTTCTGTGGGATTCATTTCAATGCCTGCTTTTCATCTCCGTTTGCCCAACCCCTGTGCTACTCATTCTCATTAATGTTTACTGGAATTATCATAATAATGGCTTTATAAATAGTCTCACTAATTTTTCTCATGGGATTAAGTATAAAATGAAAATGAATAATAGTTACCATTTACTGAGAATTTCTAACGTGCTAGGTGTGATGCTAGATATTTCACAGTATTTAGATGATTATGAGCTTGACATTGTATTTTCTTTCCCATGTCACAGAGATAGAGGCTGAAGCAGTAAGAGAAAATGTCCAAATAAGTTAAAAATTGTCAGAGTCATGAATGCAGTCAGTTCTGAAGTTCTGAGATGCTTGTGGAGTAAGGCCATTTCCACCAAGCCTGATGACCTGAGTTCGACCCATGGGACCCAGACCATGTAAGGAGATAACTGACTCTTTAAGATGCTCTCTGAGCAACGCACACACACACACACACACACACACACACACACACACACACACACCATACCCACACATGCACACACATGCACACACACATACACATACACATACATACACACACATACACATACCCACACATACACACACACACCACACACACACCATACCCATACATACACACACACACATATACATACCCATACATACACACACATACACATACCCACACATACACACACATACACACACACACAGTGCAATATTAAAATGAATGCAACCCAATCCATTCTATATTCAAGTGTCTTCTTTTGAAACACTCCCTCGTTATTCCCACTCTGAATAAGAAAGATTCGTTATTACTTTATTTACTTTCTTAGGCCTCTCTACTACATAATATCTGTGTTTAGGGCAAGAATTTTATCTATCGAACATAAAAATTTTCTATAGGTTTTCCTGATGTTATTTTGTAAAATTAGAAGAATGGAAAATTTTACAATAGAAGACAAAGATGACTGTATTTTTTAAAACTTCCTTTCATTTTTGTATTTTTCTATTGAATCAGATATAATCTTTCATCTTTATGATTTTTTTATTTAAGATTTTCGTTTTTTATACATTCCAATCCCCATCCCTCTCCCTCCCTTCTTTCCAGTCATCTTCATGTTTTTAACTTGTTTATAATACCAATTTTAGATATGGTATGAAATAAATTGTCATCTTATTCATGATAAAATCTAGTGTTACAAATTAGTGAGTGAAAACTGCATGAATTTCATTATTTAGCTGCCCAAATCATTCTTTTTTAAGGTAAAATTGTCTTACAAGGGAATTATATATAACTGATACAGTGTAATGTACTATTTTATAGGCATAAAGAGATGTTATTTTAGGAACTTGAAATATAACTTTTGTATTATCCTGATTATATATAAAACATGTATAGAGAATTGATGGGCAGGTTAGTATGATGAAATTATTGAATATTTATGGGTGGGGTGGATTTTTAAGTTTCTGTTATTCTTTGTTTTAAAATTTTAAATGACAGACATTTGATACTTCAATGTTAAATACACTTTGTTTTAAAACAGCATATTAATATAATTACATAAAATCAGAACAATCTAAGACAAGTGTTATAGAAAAAGAATAATACCTTCTTTTCTTTTCTTTGAGACACTGAGGCAAAATCTCCAATCTTAAAAAGGTAAGCCTTTTTAAGTCCAGGTTGACCTTGAACTCATACGTTTCTACCGGGTTAGTCTCCCCTAAAAGCTATGATTTCAGGCATGTATTAAAATGCTCAGCTAGAAGTTTCTGACTACATTTTAAAATTACCGTTACCATAACCACAATGTAAAAGAATGGTGGTTAGTTGGCATAAGTAGAAATTACAGAATGTCTTAAATACTGGGGGAAAAGGATAAATAAAATAAGTCAGAGAGAAACAAAGAATTATTTTTTAACATATTGTCATATTGTCTGGATAGAAGATTATTAAGACAAGACAATCATAGCTTCTTTTAGGTTGTTTTCTATAATCTGTAGGTATAACGTGATACTTGAGAGTTGATTATTTATAAATGAACGAAGTTAATTTATTCATAGTCCCAGAAGCTAGAGTCTAAACTTAGGCAAAAACATCTGACAAGGATCATGTGATAACTTATATAATGGCAAAAAGGCAGAAGGTCAAGTAGCCACAACTCAGAAAAAGCAAGAGTGAGCTGAGAAAGTTGTCCATACTTTTATAACATTTGATTAATAAGTAACCTTATTCCATGATAATTAATTCTCTTCCTGGAGAAAGACTTTCATCCCAATGATTGAATCACCCCTGAAACTTGTGAGTCTCCCCTTCTTTGAGGGTTGTTGGCCACTGGACCATGAGGACAAGGGGAGCAGAGGTGGGGAGCAGGCTCCAGTGGGCCATGAGTATGGCAGAGAGACTTCTGGGAGTCAGTTTCAGTGAGCCAGTTCAACTTTATTCAGAGTGAATAAGGACTATGTAGATCTTGAGGAGTGGGTAGGGCTTTCCAGGGTAGAACCTGTAATTTGGCCTTAGACTATGTGACTGCCCCCAGAGATGGTGGACGTGGGGATCATGAGCTGGAGTATGGAGGCCTAGAACAGGGAGAGAGTGTGTTCTATTCTTGCCCATCTCAGGAGGAGATTTTCAGGGTTTGGGTACGTTTCAATCTCTTTGTTCCAGGCCTGTTCCCTTGGTCACATGAGCCCATAGAAACTCTATCTCCCATCAGCTCTTCATATCAGCACACTGGGATAAATTTGAACTTGAGTTTTAGAGCTGGAGAGGGGCCAATCATATTCGACTACTGGTCTAACTGCCTAATATTTTATTGAATGAATATGCAGCAATGCAAAAGCCCAGTAGGACTATCCTTGAGTATAGTGTGTGTGAACTGTGAAGCAATGTCTAAATCACAAGAGGACTGCTCCCATGTTTAGCTGTTTTAGTGGAAATAGTACATTATCTTTATTAAAAGAAAAATATTTCTAGGTAATGCATACAAATACTGAAACAAGATGATGATTAGTGAATTAGCAACATAAAATAAAGCATATATTTTCACTTATAAAAATATTATCTATTATATTCTAAATCCTTCTTGAGCCTCTGAGATCTGGTGGAAAGTGCATACTCCAGGTAGACATAAAACATCTGTATTCACCTTAACACACCAGTCTTCAAGTTTATTAAAAACAGAGGCAAGGCCAGTATCGAGATGATCTAGTGAAATAATAAGCTATGTTCTGTATATGAGAGCTATAGGACATGATTCTGTTCTTATGTATGCAATGGGATAACTGAGTGTGACAGTAGATCCCTATAATTCCAGGCTCTGGGAGGCTGGAACAAGGATCTGGAGTAGGAGGCCATCCTAAAATACATAAAGAGAACCCATATTTAAAAAAATGAAAGAAAGTATGGGTATAAAATGGGGTTTCATAGTATAACAAAGAATACCACAATTATGTCTTTCACTTGGAAATGGGAGAAACTGAAGATCATTGCAATAAGCATAGTAACTCAGATCAGAAAGACTGATAGATCATGTTCTGCCTCATTATCTAAGCAGTAGTGACTGTCTAGGTTAGTGATTATGGTGCTTAGACTAGGGAGATGGCTATGAAGATGGTCACAAGTCAGATCTATTTGTGAAAGAATTGGTTACATTAAATACTTATTTCTAAGTCATATCTTTCTCTGGACCATACCTGGCTACATTGTCTTTAAATTTGTAAGACAAACTTAAGCATTATGAAAATAAGACACACACACACACACACACACACACACACACACACACACACACACA
>CAJQZJ010033894.1:1522182-1533401 GCA_907164525.1 Lophiomys imhausi | reverse complement strand
CCCCTCCCTTCCTCTCTCCTTCCCTCCCTCTCTCCATCCCTCCCTCTCTCCCTCCCTCCCTTCCTCCCTCCCTCCTTGTTCCTCTACTTGGTACTCTCCTTCTCCTCAGATGAGGTGGGTCCTCACATATCATACTCCCTCAGATCTTGCATCATGTGAGGCCCAAGAGCTTCCACTCGTACTGGAGCTTGATAAGGCACACCATCTAGGGTGTGTGGTTCCACTAACCTGCAGCAGATTCCATGCTCACTGGTGGGTAGAATTTTTCCTAGGATAGATATGCTAGGTTCCTATCTATTTGGGTGTGTGGGTTGTAGGATAGTTATCCTCTGATGTATGGTTAATATCCATTTGTAAGGGAATACATACCATTTTAATCTTTCTGGGACTGCGTCAGCTCACTTAGGATGAGCTTTTCTAGTTCCATCCATTTGGTTTTGAATTGCATGATTTCCTCATTTCTGATAGCTATGTAGTATTCCATTGTGTAAATGTACCACAGTTTTTTTATCCATTCTTCAGTTGATGGACATCTGGGTTGTTTCCAGTTTCTGGCTATTACAAATAAAGCTGCTATGAACATTGTTGAGGCAATGTCCTTGTGGTTTCGTTTCAAATCTTTTGGATATATGCCCAAGAGGGGTATGGCTGGGTCTTGAGGTAGATTTATTCCCAATTTTCTAAGATATCTCCAGATTGTTTTCCAAAGTGGTTGCACAAGTTTGCAGTCCCACCAGCAATGGGGGAGTGTTCCCCTTTCTCCACATCCTCGCCAGCATGTGCTATCATTTGAGTTTTTGATCTTAGCCATTCTGACAGGTGTGAGATGGAATCTCAGAGTTGTTTTAAGTTGTATTTCCCTGATAACCAAAGATGTTGAACATTTCCTCAAATGCCTCTCAGCCTTTAGAGATTCCTCTTCTGTGAATTCTCGGTTTAGCTCTGTACCCCATTTATTGATGGGTTTATTTGATTTTTTGGTGTTTAATTTCTTCAGTTCTTTATATATTTTGGATATTAGCCCTCTGTCAGATGTTGGGTTGGTGAAGATCCTTTCCCACTCTGTAGGCTGCTGTTTTGTTCTAAGGACAGTGTCCTTGGCTTTACAGAAGCTTTTCAATTTTATAAGGTACCATTTATTGATTGTTTGTTTTAGTGCCTGAGCTATTGGTGTTCTATTTAGGAAGTTGCTAACAGTGCCAATGAGTTCAAGGCTTTTCCCCACTTTCTCTTCTATTAATGTTAGTGTGTCTGGATTTATGTTGAGGTCCTTGATCCACTTAGACTTAAGTTTTGTACAGGGTGATAAGTATGGATCTATTTGCATTCTTCTACATGTTGACATCCAGTTAGACCAGCACCATTTATTGAAGAGGCTTTCCTTTTTCCATTGTATGTTTTTGGCTTCTTTATCAAAAATTAAGTGACCATAGGTGTGTGGGTTTATTTCTGGGTCTTCAATTCGATTCCATTGGTCAATTGGTCTGTTTCTATACCAGTACCATGCTGTTTTTATTACTATTGCCCTGTAGTACAGCTTGAAATCCGGGATGGTGATACCGCCAGATGTTCTGTTATTGTACATGATTGATTTAGCTATTCTGGGTCTTTTGTTATTCCATATGAAGTTGAGAATTGTTTTTTCCAGATCTGTAAAAACTTGAGTTGGAATTTGGATAGGAATTGCGTTGAATCTGTATATTGCTTTTGGTAAGATTGCCATTTTTATTATGTTGATCCTACCTATCCATGAACAAGGGAGATCTTTCCATCTCCTGATATCTTCTTCAATTTCTTTCTTCAGGGTCTTAAAGTTCTTATCATACAGGTCTTTCACTTGCTTGGTTAGAGTTACCCCAAGGTATTTTATATTATTTGTGGCTATTGTGAAGGGTGTTGATTCCCTTATTTCTTTCTCAGCCCATTTATCTTTTGTGTAAAGAAGGGCTACTGATTTTTTTGAATTGATTTTGTATCCGGCCACCTTGCTGAAGGAGTTTATCAGCTGTAGAAGTTCTCTGGTGGAATTTTTGGGGTCACTGATGTATACTATCATATCATCTGCAAATAGGGATACTTTGACTTCTTCCTTTCCAATTTGTATCCCCTTGATCTCTTTTAGTTGTCTTATTGCTCTAGCTAAAACTTCAAGTACCATGTTGAAGAGATATAGAGAGAGTGGGCAGCCTTGCCTTGTCCCTGATTTTAGAGGAAATGCTTTAAGTTTCTCTCCATTTAGTTTGATGTTGGCTATTGGCTTGCTGTAAATTGCTTTTATTATTTTTAAGTATGGTCCTTGTATGCCTGATCTCTCTAAGACTTTTATCATGAAAGGGTGCTGTATTTTGTCAAAAGCTTTTTCAGCATCCAATGAGATGATCATGTGGTTCTTTTCTTTCAGCTTGTTTATGTGGTGGATTACATTGATGGATTTTCTAATGTTGAACCCCCCCTGCATCCCTGGGATGAAGCCTACTTGATCATGGTGTATGATACTTTTGATGTGATCTTGGATCCGGTTTGCAAGTATTTTATTAAGTATCTTTGCATCCATGTTCATAAGGGAAATTGGTCTGAAATTTTCTTTCTCCGTTGGGTCTTTGTGAGGTTTAGGTATCAGGGTAACTGTGGCCTCATAATGTGTTTGGCAGTATTCCTTCTGTTTGTATGTTGTGGAAGAGTTTGAAGAATATTGGTGTTAGCTCTTCTTTGAATGTCTGGTAGAATTCTGTGCTGAAACCATCTGGGCCTGGGCTTTTTTTGGTTGGAAGACGTCTAATGACTTCTTCTATTTCCTTAAGGGTTATAGGACTGTTTAATTTGTTTACCTGTTCTTGATTTAATCTTGGTAGGTGGAATCTATCAAGAAAATTGTCCATTTCATTTAGATTTTCCAATTTTGTGGAGTACAAGTTTTTGAAGTAGGACCTAACGATTCTTTGGATTTCCTCAATGTCTGTTGTTATTTCCCCCTTTTCATTTCTGATTTTGTTGATTTGGGTATTTTCCCTCTGCCTTTTAGTTAGTTTAGCTAAGGGCTTGTCTATTTTGTTGATTTTCTCAAAGTACCAGCTCTTGGTTTTGTCGATTCTTTGTATTGTTCTTTTTGTTTCTAAGTTGTTGATTTCAGCCCTGAGTTTGATAATTTCCTCTTGTCTGCTCCTCTTGGGAGTGTTTGCTTCTTTTTGTTCTAGCTCTTTCAGGTGTTCTTTTAGGTGGCTAGTATAGGAATTCTCCAGTTTCTTTTTGAAGGCACTTAGAGCTATAAACTTTCCTCTTAGCACTGCTTTCAATGTGTCCCATAAGTTTGGGTATGTTGTGCCTTCATTTTCATTGAGTTCTAAGAAGACTTTAATTTATTTTTTTATTTCTTCCCTGACCCAGAGGTCATTGAGGAGAGAGTTGTTCAGTTTCCATGTTTTTGCAAGCACTCTGTTGTTTTGGTTATTGTTGAAGCCTAGCTTTATTCCATGATGGTCTGATAAGTTACAAGGAGTGATTTCAATTTTCCTGTATCTGTTGAGGCTTGCTTTGTGACCAACTATATGGTTGATTTTGGAGAAGGCTTCATGAGGTGCCGAGAAGAAAGTGTATTCTTTTGTTTTGGGGTGAAATGTTCTCTTGATATCAATTAGGTCCATTTTATTCATGACATCTGTGAGGTTCATTATTTCTCTCTTTGGTTTCTGCATTGTTGATCTGTCCAGTGGTGAGAGTGGTGTGTTGAAATCTCCCACTATTAATGTGTGAGGTTCAGTGTGGGATTTGAGCTTCAGTAGTGTTTCTTTTATGAATGTGGGTGGTCTTACATTTGGGGCATAGATGTTTAGTATTGAAATTTCATCTTGGTGGATTTTTCCTTTGATGAGCATATAGTGTCCTTCCCCATCTCTTTTGATTAATGTTGGTTGAAAATCCAATTTGTTGCATACTAGAATTGCTACTCCAGCTTTTTTCTTGGGTCCATTTGCTTGGTATATCTTTTTCCAGCCCTTTACTTGGAGATAATGTCTATCTTTTTTGCTGAGGTGTGTTTCTTGTAAGCAGCAGAATGCGGGATTCTGTTTTCGCATCCATTCTGCTAGCCTGTGCCTTTTCATTGGGGAATTGAGTCCATTGATGTTGAGAGATATTAATGACCAGTGATTGTTACTTCCTGCCATCTTGATGTTGGTAGAAATAGTGTGTGAATGAGCTTCTTTCCTTTTGTTTTTGCTGCAGGCATGCTATTTGCTTCCTGTGCTTTCTTGTGTGTAGTTAACCTCTTTGGGTTGAAGTTTTCCTTCTAACATCTTCTGTAGAGCTGGATTTGTGAATAGATATTGTTTGAATTTAGCTTTGTCATGGAATATCTTGTTTTCTCCATCTATGTTGATTGACAATTTTGCAGGGAATAGTAGTCTGGCCTGGCATTTGTGTTTTTTTAGGGTCTGCAAGACGTCTGTCCAGGCCCTTCTGGCTTTTAGAGTCTCTGAAGAAAAGTCAGGTGTGATTCTGATAGGTTTGCCATTATATGTTACTTGACCCTTTTCCCTAGCAGCTTTTAAAATTCTTTCTTTGTTCTGTACATTTAGTGTTTTGATTATTATGTGGCGGGAAGATTTTCTTTTCTGATCTCATCTGTTTGGGGTTCTGTAAGCTTCTTGTACAGTTATAGGTGTCTCTTTTTTTAGATTTGGGAAATTCTCTTCAATGATTTTGTTGAAGATATTTTCTGGTCCATGGAGGTGGGACTCTTCTCTTTCTTCTATTCCTATTATTCTGAGATTCCCTCTTTTCATTGTGTCCTTGATTTCCTGAAGGTTTTGTTTCAGGACTTTTTTAGATTTGACATTTTCTTTGACAGATGTATCCATTTCTTCAATTTTATCCTCTGAGCCTGAAATTCTTTCTTCCATCTCTTGTATTCTGTTGGTGATGCTAGTGTCTGTAGTTCCGATTCTTTTCTTAAGGTTTTCCAGTTCTATGGATGTCTCAGATTGGATTTTCTTCATTGCTTCAACTTCCCTTTTCAGGTCTTCCATTCCTTTAAGTGCTTTATTCATTTCCATCACCTCCTTTGCAGTACTTTGTTGTTGCTCTCTGAGGTATTTGATTTCCTCCCTTAGGCCTTCTATTATTAATATAAGTGTAGGATTAAGGTCATTTTCCTTTGCTTCAATTGGGTTCAGCTGTCCAGAGTTGTCTGTAGCATTATTGCTAGGATCTGGAGACATCCTATTGTTTTGGGTTTTTTTTACCATGTTCTTGCGCTGACCTTTTGTCATCAGATGGACCCAGGTGTTATCTGTTTGTTTCTTTTGTTACCTGACCTTGGTGCTCAGGAAAACTCCCTGCCCTGGGGGTTGGCTGATCCTGAGATCCTGGTGTTTACCTCCAGATGGCGGGCAGGTTCCTGTAATAGACTGACTGGCTCTCGGAGAGGAGGGTGGCTGCTGCTCTCCTCAACTGCTTGTGACCCAATTGGACCAATATAGAGGGGATTGGAGTGGGGAGAGGGCTAGCCTCTGAGAACCTCGGATCTGACAGGTCTCCTCAGAAAGGCAGGTAGAGCTGTGGTTGGGTCTCCGTTCTCCTCTCACTGACCCAGTCGTTCTGGCTCCCCAGCTAGGCTGACTATGCAGGCAGGGAGCTCCACCCACAACAGATGAGGGCCTCAGTGCGCCTGTTGAGGACTGCCTCAGATGCTTGGGTGCTAGGGTGAGTGACCCACCCGCCCCAGTATTTGTGGAGAACACACTGTTGCGGGCTCTGTTTGCAGGCAGTCTTGGCTCCTAATTGCTTTGCTGTGACTGGGTTAGGTCTCTACCTCTCCGCTACAGTGCACGCTGTGCCACCATGTTGGAAACTCCAGAAAAAAATAATCTCACTTACCTTTGCTCTTGTGGTGCGGCTCAAGTGCAGGCTGGATATCAGGCAGACGGGCGGGGCTGCTGGTCTGTGGGTGGAGCCGTGGGCTGGATCCGCTCCTGGGCTAGATCTCTAGCCAGAGCTCCTCTCCAGATCAGTGATGGAGCTGGCTGATCTCAGGTTGTGTTCCCGGGAACTGCGTGGGCTGTTTTACCTGGTGACTGGTCTCAATGTTGGCTGTGGGATTTCAGACACCGTCTGTGTTTCACTGTAGGCTAGGGAACCTCACATTCACTCCACAGTGACTAATCTCATTCACCTACTACTCAGATGCACGCTCTATGGTCAGCGCCATCTTGGAACTCAGTTTGCATTTCTTAATTATCCTAAGCAGTTTATGACAATTAGTAGTAAAAGGCCAAAAAATCACATTTCATTTTTTTTTCTTTACCTCCTAACCCTTCCATCCCATCTCTACTTCTGGGTATACACCCAAATGCCTCTTCATGGAATCACAAGAAAGTTTCCTCATCTATGTTTATAGCAGCCTTATATGTAATAGCTAGAAACTGGAAACAACCCAGATGTCCCTCAACCAAAGAACGGGTTAAAAAACTGTGGTACATCTACACAATGGAATATTATTCAGCTATCAGGGACAATGAAATTATGCAATTTGCAGCCAAATTGATGGAACTAGAAAAGCTCATCCTGCGTGAGCTAACCTAGACTCAGAAGGATGCATATGGCACCTATTCACTTATCGTAGGATTTTAGCTATATAGTAGAAGGTATGGATACTACAACTAACGCACCAAAGGGAACTTGAACATAGACTTTTTATTTTTTAATTTATTTTTTTTCTATTTTTTCTATTTTTTAGTCTTTTTTATCTATTTGTCTGCCTGTTTGTTTGTTTGTTTTTTAGTTCTCTCTCCCGGCAGTAAGACACTTTTCACTGGTTGTACTGCCTCGTAGACCTCCAATGAATGAGGAGGAACTTGGCCCTCATATGACCTCTCAACTGAGATGAGGGTCTGTTATATAAGTACTATCATATATTAAAATTCTGAAATCCCAATGTCTTCCTTAGTTCCTTAGAACCTTTCTATAGTTTCAAAACATATGCAAATAAAAATATTCAAATTGTACACAATAGACTGAGAAGCTCAATTAAACATCTGTGCACTGTTTTGGTAAAAGTTATGAGAATAAGACAAAATTTCAGTTTATTATTATCTCTTTATATATTCCTAATGGAGTAACTCCCCAAATAGGAAGCAAACATAGATGTCATTTTACTGATATTATGGACAAAAGGTTATGTAGGTGAGTGACCCTATTACACACACACACACATACACACACAAATACACAACACACACATACTCACACATGCTACTGCATTGGAGGTGATTTATCTTGCTTACAATTTGGATAACCTTTTGTCTCTTGCTTTTGACACTGTTTGCTGCCTACTCTTCAACCTAAGCCAAAACTGTCACCCACTTCAAGGTGACTCAAATGAGGATTTTATTTGCAGTAAAGCATAAAAACTCTAATTGAAAGATAGGTAGACCGATGGATAGATAGCTGTTTTTGGGGTGTGTTGGCATACATGTGTACAAGTATGTTTGTGTGCTTGAATTATAGTATAATATAAAGAATATTAAAATAGGCAGAAACAATATGTTAAAATGTTCTGTCATAGGAAGCAAACTTGACAATAGACATGAAACATTGTGTCTAAAGCCCAAGATATAGGAGTAGAAAATTTTATAAAGATATTATGTGTAAGTAGGTATATGTGTGTGTGTGTGTGTGTATGTACATATATGTATGTAATACATCTAAACATATTTCATTAAGCTATTGACTCATCTATTCTGTATAAAATATTCTTAAAGTCAATGAAAAGCAGAGGTAGAAATAAGAAGGACTCCCTATCTTTGTGGGTCCCCTTGCAAATGAAACAGGAGCTGTCTCTGACCTAGACTCTGATGCCTGCTTTTTGAGCACGTCCGCCAATGGGACTGTGGTGCATGGCCTCAATGAAGTGGATGGGCTCAGTCCTGATGCAACTCAATATGCTGGGGTGGGATGGTTGGGGGTGGCTCCCCTAATCTGAGGAGAAGTTGAGGAGAGATAAGTAGAAGAGGGTGGAGGGAGGGACACAGAGGAGGGGAGGACAGGGGCTGTGATCAGAATGTAAAATGAATAAGTGAACTTAATAAACGTAAGAAACGAGAGAAAGAAATTCTGTTGGGAGACTGACAACATGCACAGATTCCAGTGCTGAGATGGGAAGTAGACATGGGCTTCCACTCCTAATCAAGAAACCATATGTAATTGATTGTGGTTGGAGTAGAAAGTTAATTTCCTCCAGTGGAGTCTCAATGGGTATGATATTCACACAACATCTTAGGTCCCATGACCAGGAGGAGTTGGCTAATACAAAGTGAACTCAATGGTATTTATTTTTGTAGACTGTTTGCTTCATTTTGCTTTGTTTGGGTTTGTTTGTATTTTTTTCTTTACCTTATACATTTTGGTTTCTGTTTTCCTGGGAGGTTTGTGTATATGTATATTCCTTGTTTTTCATTTGTCTTTCAAGAGAGATAAATGACAAGGAGTTAAGTGAGTGGGGAAGTTGAGGAGTGGGTCTGGGCAGAATTGGTAGAGGGGAACACATGATCAGAATATATTGTATGAAAAACATTATTTTCAATTAGAAAAGAAGAATTAAATTCAAATTTATAAGAAAAACAACTGGTAGACACTGATTGTACTCTGTATTCTGCAGTGAACCTGTGCAGGAAAGGTGGATACATAAGAGAGGAATAATAGAGATTCATAGGAAGGTAAAATGAGAACAATATGTATAGGATGGAAATCAAGGTTTAAGTAGGCTGAGGACAATGACAAAGCACTTGCCAAACATGTGTGAGACCCCGGGTCGAACCCCAACAACACACACACACACACACACACACACACAAGCACTCACCGTTCTTAGATGTATATATTTTCCAGTATAGTTTATAATTAGGCTTATGACCATTGGTGGTCTTTCTAGGTGGGAAATCTACCATGATGAAGAATAGCACAGAGTCAGGAAAAATGCAATAGGAGTCATATGTGGGCTAATAGTAAAGGGAGAGTTACAATAGCATGTGTGAGAAATAGAAGTGGTGAAAAATGAAGTAGGCGGCACTTATAGAATGCTACTGCCTATCAGATACTTTGTATTTACTCGCATGAATATCCTGAGGTGAGTATTAGTATATCCATTTTATGGGTAGAAAAAGAAAACACTAGCACATAAATTTTGTGAGATGCAAAGATTGTCGAAGAAACAAATACCATATTGTTTGCACTTAGTGAAAGAGATGATGTGAAGAGTAAAATTCAAGTAGCTAAGACAAATGAGAATGTAAAGAAATGGACAAATCGAGAAAATGTATAACTTCGTGAGTGCAGCTTCACTTCTCTGTAGACCAATGGCTTCTTTTCTTCCCTTTTTTTTTTAAAGGAGAATCATTTGTAAAGTGAATTAAAGAGTTCCAGACTAAGAAATGTAGCTTCAATGGAATCCATTCACAGTATTAGTGCTGAATGCTGAAAATTAAAAATTGCTTCCATCTGAAGTAATGTACATAGCTCATTTTATAGGATTCTTAAACAGGGCTTCATTCATCTGGGAGATGCAAAAAAAAATTCTGATACAGAGGTTTAACTATCAGGAACTAAATAGGTAATGTATTTTATATACTTTGATAAAGTCAGTTAATTATCCTAAGAGACAAAATAAGAAAATTACAGAGAATGCATAACGGTTAGTTATATTTCACAGAAAGTAGACATCGACATGTATTACAGAAGGTGAAGGAGCTTAGTCATTCTTTCTGTCTTCATACTGATTCTGCACTCCACCACTTCAGACCCTATCTTGTGTCTCTCTTTCCCTTTCAACCTCCTTCCCCTTCTAGTCCTTTTGTCACTTCTTCTCTCTTTTCAGTAAGTTGGATGTTGCTGAATCTTGTTATATGAAACATGAGGATAGAAAAAATATTATTCAGTATAAAATAAGAGTAAGCACCATGTAAAAACTAAAGTCTATGAAGGTAAAGTTTCATTTAAATGATATGGTAATATTATAAACCAGGCATGGGATTATGAAAGTTGTAGCCCTAGCACTTAGAAGGCTGAGAAAGGGTCAGGGTCACTCTTAGTTTGAGGCCAGCTAAGCTACAGGGTATGAGACACTTTCTCAACCAGACAAAACAAATATCAACAAATTAAGCACTGTATACACTTTCAGTGTGTTCGGAATATTATCTCAGTTTCTTTGGTCATTGTTTTGATAAGATACCTCAATAAATGCACATCAAGGGCCAGGGGATATCTCTGGGGATGGACTCCCAGACTACTGTTCATCATTGCAGAGTATTCATGAGGCAAAAGCCTGAAGGACTGGCCATGGAACATCCAAAGACCTAATGGGGAGTGATGAGTGTACAATATTGTTCAGCTCTGTTTGTCTACTTGTATGGTCCAGGATCCCAGACATGGGATGGTGCCAGACACAACTGAAGAGTTCACACTTCAATTAGCACAGTTAAAATAACCTCCTACAGTGATGCCTAGAGGCTCATTTCCCTGATGCATTTAGATTTTATTAAGGTGGCAATTAACATGGAAGGTAGCTGCAAACACATAAAATGAGGGTAAAGTAGAACATTTGTGCCTCATATTTAGTAACTATGATATAAATTTTTTGTAAGATATGAACACGGGATACCTGTTTACATATTGTTAAGACAATGCTTTTGAAATTTGGTGAGTTTAATTTGCAATTATACATATGCTGCAGATATTAATTATACACTATAAGGTTACAACAAAGTGGACAATTTTGGATCAATACCCGAAAGTTAAAGAAAGTTGTAGCAATGCCAGTCTCAAATAAAATCATTTCACCAGGGTCATCAATTACCTTACACAATTCATATGCTGTTTGACAGCTATCAGAAACATTCTTGAGTGCACATCAACATTAATATTTCAATTTTAAGGCAAAAGTTTTTTTTCTAGTTTATATTCTGACTTACCATTTTGACATGAAATATAGATTGTAAATTTTCAAAAATGTGCATAACAAATCAATACACAGGGAAAAGCCATCAATACATCGGGAAGAGCCATCAATTCATAGGGGAAAACCATCAATACATAGAGAAGAGCCATCAATACATAGGGGAAAGCCATCAGTGCATAGGGAAGAACCATCAACACATAGGGAAGAGCCATCAATACGTAGGGAAAAACCATCAATACATAGAGAAAAGCCATTAATGCATAGGAGAAAA
>CAJQZJ010033894.1:1496019-1511859 GCA_907164525.1 Lophiomys imhausi | reverse complement strand
TTGATACTCACATCCGTAGTTCCTGTTCTCTTCCCTTGGTTCTCCACTTCCTCTTTTAACTCTGACTGTGTTTTCTTTATTGTTTCTATTTCTATTTTCATGTCTTGTATGGTTTTGTTCGTTTTGTACATTTCCTTCTCCAGCTTGCTTGTTTTTGTATGAAAATCTTTCATAGCTTTGTCCTTTTCCTGTTCAAGCTCTGTCACTTGGCTTGGAGCTCTTTAATGGTGTTGTTCCTTGTTTTGACTTGTAGAATTGTGGCTTCTTTGCATTCCTTCATAGATTTAAGTTCTTCTTGCAGGGACTCTATCACTTTCCATAATGCAGAATTGTCAACGTTTTCATGTGTTTCTGTTGGTGTGAGGTCATCCGAATTGGATGAGCTAGGATAATTCTGCTTTTTTGGAGTCATATTTCCTTGATTTCTATTTTTTTTTTTTTTTTGGACCTTTGGCCATTGGGTGCGTTTAGCTGTCTGTTCTTGAAGTTTTCTGTGCTTGGATCCACAGTGGATGCTTTGGTGCAGGGGATGAGTTACTTGACTATCTGTCGTTGCTTACAGGGGGATTTCATGGTCACTGTGGTTTTAATCGCCTGAGGCACTGTGAGCTGGTGCAGCCTATTCCCAGGTTGTGAGTAATGGACCGGAATTGTTCACTGCTCCCAATTCAGACTTCTCTATGTTGCACTCTGAGTTATCAACCTGTAATGGTTCTGATGGTATGGACCTGTTTGCCCAGGCACAGATTCTGTGGGCTTTGTTTGTCGACACAGAGGCTGACAGGGTCTGTTTCCACACCTAATATGTCTGGATTTTCCAGAATACATCTATGGTCCCGATTTCTGTTTTCTCACTAGGCTTCTCACCACAGGTCTGGCCTCTGTGCCTGATTCCCTCCCTGCTTGAGCAGCCGCGGGTATCCCCCCCTGGCTATTCGGCCGTGGGTGCACAGAGCCCCGGATCCCCTGGCCTCCTGAGTGGACCTCTCGCCCCAGCAGCTCAGCCGTGGGTGCGCGGATCCCTGGCCCAGCCCACGCCTGACTCTCTCCCCAGTTGTCCTACCATGGGTTCGCGGGGATTTGGCCTTGCCAGCAGGGCTCCGTCCGTCCCCAGCTGCGCTGCCGTGAGTGCGCGGGATTCGTCCCCTCCCGCCCGCCTTTGTGTTCCCAGTTTCCCGCGCTCTGTCGGAACCTCCCGCCCTCTGCTTCACGAGCGGCTGCGGACCACCTGCTGAGCCCCCTGTTTGTTCCTTGCTAATACTTCCACTATCTCGTAAAATTTTTTAAGTGGGTATAAGTTCTACCTGAGGTGTGGGGAGTCCAATAGGCTAGTGAACTATTGCCAAGTGCCTCTGATTCTGCCTGCTGTGAGTTGGGGTAGATCTTACCAGGCTCCTCTCCAAATGGGAGTTCCTGAATCCCGGGTTTAGTGGCTTCCGTGTCTGCGAGAGATGGGGAGAGAGCCTTACCCTGGGACTTTTAACAGTCCCTTGGGAGCTGTGAGTGTTCCCGGGAGGGTCTAGCCCCTCCGGTTTTTGCACAGTGCCCAATAACTCTGTGTTTTTTATGGCTTCCCCCCCCCCCGCATTCAAAATGCGTCAGTGTAGGTCGCCGCCATCTTCCTTCCTCCCCGGCATCTACCATTAATAGAAACTTCTCTGGTGAAGGGTGAGCATTAGCCTATAGATATAATCATAATGTCATTTAAATGCTATTTCTATTTAGTAGTATGATAGTAGTGGGTTTTCCCATTATTTGTCCAGCCACACGTTGTTGGCCATGATGTTGTTACCTTGTATGTTTTCTTTTTTCCTTCCTTCCTTCCTCCCTCCCTCCCTCCCTCCCTCCCTCCCTTCCTTCCTTCCTTCCTTCTTTCCTTTCTTTTCTTGTGGAGTAGGACTTAATTCAATTAGAAAGCAGTTGGTTACTGGTTTTAAGCCACTGTTGCACTAATGTGTTTTACGACTATTCCTATGTCTTCTCAGAAGAGTCAATCAATCTAGCTTCCAGGGTCCACATCTAGATAAGACTGATGATTACTTCTCTTCTTTGGTGTGTGCAGAGTAGCTTCTAGCAGTATTAAAGCTAAGTAGTATGCAATAAAGATTCTAGGTCAGGTTTCTATGACTCAATTTCATCAGGTTCTATGACTCAAGTACATAGTGTCTTCACTTCCACTATCAGTGAGTAAAGATTACTCTTTCCCTAAATAAATGTCAGCATTTACCATCTTTTTATTTTTAAATCTTAGCTATTCTGACAGGGGTAAGATGGAATCTCAAGGTAGTTTTAATCTACTTTTCCCTGGTGGATAAGGTTGCTAAACACCCCCTCTCCTCAAGACTAAAAGATTATTGCAGAAGAAGGGCTAAACGATTCTAAGAACAAGAAGTTATGATTTCTCCAAGGGAACAGTGTCCTTCAGATACAAAAAGGCAGTTGGACATATGAATATGAGCTGTCTATTATTGGGGCTGACTTTTATAAAATATGCTTCAATCATAATCACCCTCCTTCAACTCCCTTCCCATCCACCTTCTCTTTCCCTGCTGCCCAATTATGTGTTCTCTATTTTTACTTCTTTCCCCTTTTAAACCTATGAAGTACAGTTTGTGGTACCCATACACTCTAGGATGTGTGCCCTTTTACTGTAGTCTGGTCAATCTACCAGGGAATGTACTCCTAAAAGAAACTGACTTTTCTTCTCCTACTGTCTATTATTGCCAATAGCTCTCAATTAGGGGTGGCACTTTGCATCCACATTCCCTTTGCATGCCACAATATTGTCTGTCTTGAGACTATGGATATATACAGCAGTAAGGTCTCACCACCAAGTCTAGGGGGTAACCAGTGGTATTGGCAACAGTGTATGATGTTTAGGTGTCTATAGGACTTCAGTGGCAGATAACTCCAGAAGAGGTAACCAATTTCTGACAGTGAGTGTTTTGCTAGTTATATTTTGGTGTCTAGCTGGGATATCATTACATTGAGGGCAACTCCAATTTAATTTTTTTATATATATGGCTTTAGCTTTTAGGAAAATGATGACATTTAGCTCTCTATACATGAACTCATACCCACTATCTGTGTTTAGTCCTTTTCCTTATATTTAAACTGTAATCTTCTCTTTTCTTTGTTTTATATTGTATCCATCCATACTTACATTTTTGCACACATTCATATAGTATTGATTAGATTCTGCATATGAGAGAGAATGTGATTTATTACTTTTGGGCATTATGTGACTTTGTTTAATATAGATTCTAAGTCAATTGATTTTCCTGAAAAATTTCTATAAAGCTGAGTAGTTTGTGTGTGTGTGTGTGTGTGTGTGTGTGTGTGTGTGTGTGTGTGTGTGTATACGCACACTAATGTGTCATTACCCATTCATCTGTTTATGGACAATGAGTTTGACTCCTATTCTTTGCTATAGTGAATAAAGTATTAATTAGCTATGAGTGATATTCCATAATGTAAATATACTACTTTAAAATTGTGTACTTATCAATTGATGGGTAAGTAGGCTGATATTTCCACTCATTCCTGGACTATTATGAATTGAGCAAACTTTTTGTCAAAATAAAATTGTTTTTTAAATGTTTCTAAATTGATATTTATGTATAAAATTTAGCAACTTAGTCAATGGTCTTTGTCTTGAGTGGTCCTGAGTGAGACAATCAGAAGCCTTTGCATCCTCATATCAGTGAAGAAACACATTCAAGTTCTCTAAGCACTGAAAATAAGATGGCTGCTAGGAAGTCTGTGAAAGATGGTACCACTCACCAGAATAACTTTAGAATCAACCAGAACATTTCTAGGTGTTTCTAAAAGAACTAGATATTTATTTTGCAGTTACCTACTTCTAAAGAAACCAGTCAGCACTAGCTTTTATTCACTAAGCAATCTACCGAAGAATGGTCAAGGGGAAAATTGTGAAATATACCTGTATTTTTGTTAAGTTATTTTTTGTCTTATTTATGTACAAGATAAAGATGGGAGTTTTGCTGTGGTTGTTATTGTTGTTTTGTTTTGTTTTAATCAGGGTTTAAGTATGTAGAGTAACAGACTTATCACATGCAATCAGAAATTTCTTCTTTTATTTTTTCTTATGGTCTCTTCAAACTTTCCCACAAAGGGAAGACTTTTCCCCCCGGTAGGAAAACATGAACAGATCTTACGTTTCCCTAAACTTCTTAGACATTTCAGCTGCTCTTACCTGTAAATGCCAACAATTAAAATTTAAGTATAAATTTGCATGAGTAAAAATTCTATATCAGATTCAAATATCCAATATTTGAGTATTCAATATCCAGTATCCAATATGGTATTTCTTCATGACACAAGGACATTAACATTGAAGAACTGAGGAAAATAACATGGCCCTTTTTTATGACATTTTGCTTCCTAAAATTCTGACATTGTTAAAGTCAAGATGGAAAAGGAATGATGTATCAAAAAGCAGAAAAATCTGAGTTCCAGAGTATCTTAAAATAGATTTAAGTGGTCCTTATCAAGCAGTATAAATCCACAGTCTTGTAATGCAAACACAACTGAGTGTCCCAGACAACACATCACCCTAGAAGTCTCATCTGCCCTCTTCCTATAGCTTCCTGGCCAGAGACAACTACATCTATCTCATTGTTGAGGAAGTTAGGAATTCACTGATTCTCAAACTTTTTCTGCTTTCTCTCCCCTCCTTTTCCTTGTCTTCTCCTACTCCTGTTCTTCCTCCCCTTCCTCTATACCTCTTCTCTCTCCTGGTATACACTTTTCTATAGGAAACATATAAACAATATTTTTTTTTCTGAAAAAAACATGTAGACAGAGGCAAATTGGCAAATTTCACAACAGTAGCAAAATATCAGTTTGTGGTTTCTTTGTGTTTTTCCACTAGCTAAGCTGTCCATTTCCAATAGTGTAGAGTTCTCAGAGAGCAAACTTCTTAAATGCCATGACTGTGATGTACTTTATCTTTCATCCTCTGATTGCTTTCAATCCATTGACTATCTCTAGTCCCCAAGGAGTGTAGGGTAGGTAGAACTGTTTTCTCCAAGAAATCTGTCACAAGGAAATTAACTTCTGCCTTCATTTTAACCTTTTATATAATCTCATTGAAATTGAAAGAACTTTGAACTAATTCCTTTATATAGGTCAGACTGTGAAATGTAAACTCCGATCTTTGTGACTCAATTGAAAACTCCAATTTATCATCCAGACATAGTGTGTCATTGTATATCTATGCAACCTTACACAAAGCAATATAAACCACAGGCCTATTTCTACCTAGAGAATACCAGTGATGTCTGCCCATGGGAAGCCATCCTATATAGCATTCTAAATATGTACAGGGGATGGAGAAATTAAACAGTTCAGTCAACAAGTTTTAGTTGGTAAAGTTGCACAAAATAGCTCTATTCTCAACCAAATTGGTCTGGCTTAATGAAAGTGTAATCACAGCCATTAATTTAGGTATAATAAAATACTAGCATATTGCCGGGCGGTGGTGGCGCACGCCTTTAATCCCAGCACTTGGGAGGCAGAGGCAGGCGGATCTTTGTGAGTTCGAGGCCAGCCTGGTCTACAAAGCGAGTCCAGGACAGCCAGAGATATTCAGAGAAACCCTGTCTCGAAAAACCAAAAAAAAAAAAAAAATACTAGCATATGGATAGTACAAGAAACCTGTCTGGTTGCAGTGAGGCAACATAATTGAACGCAAGAAGCTCCAAAAAGCTCAGTAATTTCTTCACAGGTTACATTCAAATCATCTCCTACTATAGGTTCCTTAGGTCACCATTCTAAGATATTCAAATGTTTGAAGAAGTGTTTGTCTACAATGGCTGAAAAATGCAAAAACCGGTTTTATTCTCAACTGCATCTAAGTATTGTCAAGAATTCGTCTTTCTTCATTAACATTTTTTTTCTATAGCACATTGTTTCCTGGCAAAACAGTCACTAGTAGATCTGTTTTAATGTGTATAACAGTATGGCAAGAAGAGATTTCTTTCTTTCATAGTTCTAATTTTCATCAAAGGATAGCTCAGATAGTTCTTTGAGTGTGTGAGTCTGTGTCTTAACCACTTGTTGTAGAAACTAGATGGGTTATATGCTACCTAAATTATTTGAGTTAAGGACAACCAATATATAGATCACAGATGAGTAACACATAAAAGAAATTCTAATATTGTCACCCCAAAGAGACTCTGAATATACATAAGATTGTCGTCTATAGCTACTTACTGTACACAAAATAAAAAAAATTAAAAGAATTTTGATGAACTATAATAAATAGAATCCAACATTGATTGAAATATAAAATATTTTATTGAAAAAATGGACAAAGATAGAGAATATTGGCCAAGTTTTGTTAGAATGTGTGGGTGTGGGAGCAAGAGTGATGAGGTGTTTTTACTCATAATATGAAGAAACATAGAAAGATGAATGTATTCTTACTGCGTATAGAAGGAAAAACTTAGACAAACATTTAGAACTTACAGGAAATTGATTTTTATATTAATCAATATTATAAAAATGTTTGGTAACATTAACCAATTTCAAATAAGATCTATGGTCTCATAGGCAACACATTTCCTGCAATTTTGAAGACAGTATTTCAAGTATTTAACTCAGGAACTATAAGGCCAAGGTTATAGTAATAAATTTATCCTTGCTGTTCAAAATGATAATGCATGAGAAAAAAGGTGAACTTTTCTGTCTGTGTGTAGCAATTTTCTTCAAATAGAAACACTTCCTCTTTGGAAGGAATAAAGAAACTCATGTAACTTACAAGGCTTTGGAGGCTCATACAATCCACGAGGATAAAGAATCCTGGGAAGCTACAAGTCCCCTCCCCTCCCCAAGTTATAGCAGCAGAAACAATTGCAGATCAGAAGAGACACCAGAAAAGCTGAACTACCCTCAGAACCTCACAAAAGTCAGGGTGTCATCAAGCTAGTTGTGGATAGAACCAGCTTTTGCTCTGTCATGGTGTTCTATGGGACAAATAGCTGAAAAGTAACAAAACATTGGTTGTATGTGTTAGCAACCTGGTGATGTGCCAAACTGTCCATCAGCTCTCTGTGATTGTGACAAATTACCTTCCTTAAAAGAGGAGAGCTTTATCTTCCAGCCTTGTTACACGGATTGCAATCCATAGAACTTTAACTGCACCCTTGGGACCTGAAATGATGCTAAGCAACATAAAAAGAAGCACATGGTGGAGAAGAAAGGGGAAAAAGATACAGGTAGACACACACACACACACACACACACACACACACACACACACACACGGCATGGAAGAGAGAGACACAGAGAGAGGCAGAGACAGACAGAAAAAATAGCGTGGGCAGAGACACTATTAAATGGCACACCTCAATTACTTACTTCTGTCAGTAAGGGCTAACTTCCTATTAGTTCCATCACCTCCATCTGGGGCCAAGATATGGTCTTTGGAGATTCTAAATCATAATGCTGCCTGCCCAAATTTTCCTCTTCTAGCTACATGTGACAGAAATAATGATATATTTAAATATAGGAGTACATACTTTCTCACTAATATTAGACTTTATGAAAATTTTATGCCCTTTGCAAACTTTCATTATTTTTTGTACTACAATTGCAAATTTGAAGTTAGCTTTATTGGAATAAAAATTTTTATATTCTAATTGTATTGACATGTTTTTTTTCCTCATTCAGAATGTAAGCAATATTTAAAGAAGTCAAACAAATTAATGAGGGTTTTTTATGAGGTTAGTATTAATTCACTAATCAAAAAATTGAAAGGAATGAACTATGCTCATTCTGTTCAGTAGGCATGACTAATGTTCAATTACTAGCCTCTTGTGTTATGTCAATTATCTATTTATGAGTGATCATCCACTAATTTGACTAGTGGAGGAGTTTTGAAGGTAGGAAGCCTGGGATGGATTGGCAAATACACAATGAACATTCTTTAAGTGCTTTAAAAATTAAAATCAATTTTGGTTGTATGTACATCAAGTATTCTACCTCAATAAAAAATAAGAAATACTATTTCACTCTAAGATCTCAGAGAAACAAACTATTTCACTTTAGATCAGAATATGTATACATAGATATATATGTACATATTATTAAAACTAGCAAGAAAGTATTCTTTTATGCAAATGCATAGGATGAGAGAATAGGAAAAGGAAAGAATATGAATAATTTTTTTTCTTTTTTAAGATATTTATTTATTGCTTCAGGTTACATCTCCACCATATTGTCCTCTTTCCACCCTTCCCAGTCCCGCCCTCCCACCCTCTTCCCCCTAACCCTTCCATCCCAATCCTGTGGAGTGGAGTGTCCCTACATAACAGTCCCCCACCCCAGTTCAGGAGTCATATGAGGACCAAGAGCCTCCTCATACACTGGAGGCCTACAAGTCAGTACCACTGGGAAAAGTGTATCCATGACAGGGAGAAAAAACAAACAAACAAAAAGTCTATGTCCATGTTTCCTTTGGTGTGATGGTTGTAGTATAGATATCCTGTACTATATAGCTAAAATCCAACTATAAGTGAATAGATGCCATGTGCATCCTTCTGAGTCTGGCTTGGCTCACTCAGGGTGAGCTTTTCTAGTTCCATCCATTTGGCTGCAAATTGCATAATTTCATTGTTTCTGATAGCTGAGTAGTATTCCACTGTGTAGTTTTTTAATCCATTCTTCAGTTGAGGGACATCTGGGTTGTTTCCAGTTTCTAGCTATTACAAATAAGGATATATGAACATAGATGAGGCAACTTCCTTGAGATTCGATGAGGAGTCATTTGGATGTATACCCAGAATTGGTATGGCTGGATCCCGAGGCAAAGCTATTCCAAGTTTTCTAAGAAATCGCCACACTGGCCTCCATAGTGGTTGCACAAGCCTGCACTCCCACCAGCAATGGAGGAGGGTTCCCCTTTCTCCACACCCTTGCCAGCATGTGCTGTCATTTGAGCTTTTAATCTTAGCCATTCTGACAGGTGTGAGATGGAATCTTAGAGTTGTCTTGAGTTGCATTTCTCTGATGATTAAGGATGCTGAGCATTTCTTCAAGTGTCTCTCAGCCTTTAGGAAATCACACAATGGGAAAAGGACAGCATTTTCAACAAATGGTGCTGGTTCAACTGGATGTCCACTTGTAAAAGAATGAAATTAGACCCATACTTATCACCTTGTACAAAACTTAAGTCCTAGTGGATCAAAGACTTTAACATAAGCCCGGTCACACTAAATCTACTAGAAGAGAAAGTGGGCAAACCCTCAAAATCATTGGCACAGGTGACAACTTCCTGAATAGAACACCAACAGCTCAGGACCTAAGACCAACAATCAATAAATGGGACCTCATGAAATTGGAAAACTTCTGTAAGGCAAAATACACTGTCATTTGAACAAAACGGCAGCCTACATATTGGGAAAAAATCTTCACCAATCCCACACCTGACAAAGGGCTAATATCCAAAATTTACAAAGAACTCAAGAAATTAAATGCCAAAAAACCAAATAATCCAATTTAAAAATGGAGAAAGAGCTAAACAGAGAATTCACAAAGGAGGCATATTAATTATTTTAACTGGACTTTAATTAAAAGGACACAAGGTCTTGTTCTGTCCAGGAGAGAGAAATATTTTTATGCACATATTTTAAAATGCAAACATATATAGATATACATATATTCATGTTACAAACATTGACATTAGGTTCTGATGACACTGAAACTGAAAAATCCTATCAGATAAATCAATAAAGGGATTGCTGTGCTCATAAATCCAGCATGCAGCCAGATTTTAATCACACCTAACATATGTAAAGTAGAATTCCACATACAAGGAAATTTCATCTACAGCTTACTTCTGACTTATAAGACTGTTGTAAATTACTCCAAACTTATGGATTAATAAGATTTCAGTTTTAAATATCTTATGCATATTTTAAATTATGTGTTCCTATGTGTGGATATGTGCAGTTGAATACAGAGCAATCAAAGGCTAGAAGGGCATCAATTTTCCTGGAGCTAGAGTTACAGGTGGTTGTGAGCTATCTGACAGGGGTGTTGGGAAACTTAGGTCTTCTGTAAGAGTAATAAAATTTTTTAACCACTGAGTCACTTCTCCAGACTCTAGGTTTCCTTTGTGGTGTTTTTATTTGAACATGAAAAAGTAGAGAACATTTAGTGAACCAGTGCTAAAAGTGACTATAGCGAAATGAATATGTTATAAAACAGGAAAGATAGCTAAGAAAATTCACAGAAAATCAAAAGACTGGAAGTGAAATAAATTTTCAGATAATAGGTAAGAACCTGTCATTTACAGTGAGCATCAAAAATATCCAAAAGATACCAAGGAGGAAGAAAGACATGGAGTCTCATTCCTGGAGGTGTCTCAAGCTTATTGCTTTCCAGTTTCTGTTCAGGTCAAGGCCAAGCACTTTTCCTCTCCATTTCCCTTGTCCTATCATTTTAATTAAAACTTTTAATTCTTGAAACCAAAAATTACCCCTACACTTACCCAGAGATGACATAAATGAATAGCTACAAGAATAGTCGTATATTGTAGTTTACATTGGGTTTCCTTTATTTACTCTCTGATCCCCTGTAGGTGGCTATATGATCAGTGGTTCAGTTGTTCCATCGTTTCAAGTCAGCTTTATTCAGCTAGGCTTTCCATAAAATAATACATGCTTGTTTAGATCCTATTATTAGGTTAGTGCATAAAAGTGTAAATAAGTATTCTAGCAGTCAACCAAAGATATTTTCAATTATTCAAGTTGAATTATTTTAATAATTCAAGTTGAATTATATATATGGCTACTGCCATAATATATTAACTGATATAACTTTTGTAATTCTTCAAGATAATGGTATCAGCTTTTGTTTATGCTTATGTGTTTATGCACATAGGTATATAGTTAGCTACAAGAACAGAAGAGATTATTAAGTGTTCTGGCATTATGGGAGATAGCATTATGGGAGGCAGTTTTCTCTGGATGCTGGAAATTAACCGAGGTTCTCTGCAAGAGCTGTTATGCTGTCAACTACTGAGCCTTCTCTCCAGCCTAGGGCTTACTATGATTTTCCTTTTCGTGATTGTTTGTCATTATGAGTCATTTACACACACTTACTCATAGATACACACACAAACACACACACACACACACACACAATTGTGCATGTTAAATAAAGCTCAGTTATATAGACAGAATTCACATATTTTTATCAATTTTTGAAGAATTAGCATCTTAGTTATTCAAACAATTTCTATGGATTTGGTTGTTAGATTTCTCTTAAGTATTTTATAGTTTTCTTGCTTCTGTTTTTTATGTTTATTAATTACTTCTAGTTACATCTCCATCACAGTACCTTCTTTCCACCCATCCCAGTTCCACCCTCCCACCCTCTTCTCCCTCCCCCACCCATCCCACACCTCCGATGTGGAGTATCCCTACACATCAGCTCCTCTCAGTTCAGCAGTCTTATGAGGGCTAAGAGCTTCCTTTTTTTACTAATAGGTAACAAAGTCTATGTTTCTAATCCCTTTGGTGTGTTGGTTGTAGGATAGTTATCCTGTACTATATGGCTAAAATCTAATTATAAGTGAATAAATGTCATGTGTATCTTTCTGAGTCTGGGTTAGCTCACTCAGTATGAGCTTTCCTAATTCCATCTATTTGTCTGTGGATTGCATGATTAATACACAAATGTTGCACATTTTTGTTAATGTGATCTGTTTAAGGTCTTATCTGATTTTCAAATGAGCAAGTAAATCAATTATAGCCATATATATTTCACTGCATATATATACACATGCTTTTGTTATACCATAGTTTATTTTTAGTGTTTTAAAGTCAATTGACTTAAGTATATTTTCTGGTATTCTTTGAAACTACATTCACTTATTAATCATAATATGCTTCTTAGTATATTCAGTGCATATGGTAAAATAATCATAATATGCTTCTTAGTATATTCTGTGCACTGATAAAGAATATTATTGTATTTTTTTTTCCTCACTGAAGTTGTCTTTGGTTCCTTTTTTTTTTGTCTTTGTAGATTGGACATCTATTTCAAAGGTGAATAAATGGGATAAGAGTAAATGATGTTAATTATGATGAATGGGTGTTGATTTTTTCAATTTTGTATAAACATGTATTAGAATGATACTACAACTAATTTGTTAATATTAAAATTATGACTTGTGTGTGTGTGTGCGTGTTTATTATCTCCAATTTGAATTCCCAAGGTGAAGTGTTCTTGGTCCTACTATATTTTATTCTTCATGTATTGTTAAGTCCTTTTAAAATTTATGCTAAATGTTTTGTCTTTATCACATAAGAATTTTTCCTGATATCCTGTGATTTTGTTATTAAGATAATTTGAATGACATTAAATTAGTTATTGGTTCTTCTGAATTCATAGATAACAGAAGCTGCATCATCTTTAAAACTACTTCAGTAAGGGCTTTTGTTACTCAGTGAGGAATTCATTGTTCTATTTAGAAATATAATTCCTTTTCCATAGATATGCAGGATATATAAAACTCACAGTTTGATATTTACTTTTTAAATAAATTTAATGGTATACTAGCTTGTGGTTTTGTTCCCAAAAGGGTGTGTGTGTGTGTGTGTGTGTGTGTGTGTGTGTGTGTGTGTGCGCAAGTGTGTTTGCTTACAAATAAAGCTACTAACCAGCTTTCTCTGAGAACTCTTTATTTCCACCTACCCTGTGCTGGAATCATGGACCACCACACAGACACAAGTTTATAAGGGCTCAGAGATCTGAACTCCATTCCTCATGCTTGTAAGGCAATAACTTTCACCCATGGAACCATCTCTTCCAAGTCACTTTTCTCTAAATCTTTATTTTAAGATTGGATCTTAAATCTATTCTTTGTGTTGAATAAGTAATTACTTTTTCTTTCAGTTTAACTGGGCCACACTTGAGGATAATAACTACCACCAATTGACTGAGTCCTTGCATTGTTAATCAGTAATTTGCAAGCATGATGCTATGTACTATGAGTGACTTAGAGTAGCAATATCTCCTGGTAAAGATTTGTTTGATTCACTAAATTACATTTAAATTAACTGATGGAGTAGAGATGGAATAGATGTCCAATATGCTTATGACACCACTAACTACTATTTTTCCCATGTTTCACTGTTCCTTTCTTTTTTTGTTCCTTCCTTGGATACTAAATTGTTTATCCTCCTATATGATCATTTTTCAGAAAGCTTTGTTCATAAAGTCAGTTTCTTATTACTATTAGTTTATCTATTTATTCACTTTAGAACCTGATCACAGCCCCACTTCCTCCTCTCCTCCCTATCCCACCTTCAATCCCCCATCCCATTCTCCTCAGAAAAGGGAAGACCCCTCAAAACTCCCAATTAACCCTAGAAAGTCAAGTCTCAGTAAGTGCATCCTCTCCCACTGAGGCCAAGCAATGCAGCCCAGACATGGGAAAGGAAGCCAAAGTTAGGCAAAAGAATCAGAGACAACCTCTACTCCAATTACTAGGGGACCCACATGAAGAACAAGCTGCACATCTGCTACATATGTGTAACGGGTCTAGGTGTATCCCATGAATGTTCTTTGGTTGGTAGTTTAGGCTCTTTGAGCCCCCATAGGCCCTGGTTAGTTTACACTGTAGCTCTTCTTGCGGTATCCTTGACCTCTCCACACCCTTAAATCCTTTCCCGAACTCATCCACAAGACTCTTAAAGTTCTACATATTGTTTGGCTGTGGATCTCTGCATCTGTCTCCATCAGCTGCTGGATGAAGCCTCTCAGAAGCCAGTTATACTAGGCTCTTGTCTGCAAGCGTAGCAGAAAATCAATAGTAGTGACAGGGGTTGGGTCTCTCCCATGGAGCGGGTCACACCTAGGGCCAATCATTGTTTGGGTATTCCCTCAGTCTCTGCTCCATCTTCGTCCCTGAATTTCTTGTAAAGATGACAAATCTTGGGTCGAATGTTTTGTGGGTGAGTCAGTATCCTCATTCCCTCCACTGGAAGTCCTGCCTGGCTACAGAAGATGATCACTTCAGGCTCCATATCCCCTGCTGCTAGGAGTATCAGCTAGGGTCACCCCATAGATTCCTCGGAGCCTCCCCATCTCAGAGATTCCTCCATTTATTTTCTTTCTCCAAGCATTCCCCTCATCCAATAACTGGCCCCCACCAAGTTCCCTTCCTCACCCCTTTCCCACCCAGTTCCTTCCTTCCATCTATTTAAGATGTCTATTTTATTTCCTCTTCTGGATGATATTCAGGCATCTTCCCTTGGGCCCTCCTTGTTACTTAGCTTCTTTGGTTCTGGGGATTGTAGCATGCTTATCCTGCACTTTATGGCTAATATCCACTTATAGGTGACTATATACCATGCTTGTTTTTCTGGGTCAGGGGTCCCTCACTCAGTATCTTACCTGGTTCTATCCATTTGTCTGCAAATTTCATGATGTCCTTGTTTTTTAATTGCTGAGTAGTATTCCATTGTGTAATTGTACCACATTTTCTTTATCCATTCTTCAGTTTAGGGACATATAAGTTGTTTCAAGTTCCTGGCTATTAAGAATAAAGCTACTATGAACACTGCTGAGCAAATTTCTTTGCAGTATGGTAGAGATCTTTTGAGTATATGTCCAGGAATGGGCCACATGCGTCTTGAGGTAGAACTATTCCCAGTTTTCTGAGAAACCAACAGATTGATTTCTAAAGTGGTTGTACAAGCTTGAACTCCCAGCAGCAATGGAGAAATGTTCCCCTTGCTTTATATCCTCCCAATCTGTAGCCTTCCTTTATACAAATGATAAACTGGCTGAGAAAAAGCTTAGGGAAACAACACCTGTCACAATACCTACAAATCATAGAAAATATCTTGGCTCAACTCTAACCAAGCAAGTGAAAGAGTTATATGACAAAAAATTAAAGCCTCTGATAAAAGAAATTGAAGAAGATATCAGAAGATGGAAAGAATGCCCATGCTCATGGATCAGTAGGATTAACATAGTAAAAATCGCCATCCTACAGAAAGCAATCTACAAATTCAACACAATTCCCATCAACATTCCAACACAATTCTTTTCAGACCTTGAAAGAACAATTCTCAACTTCATGTGGAAAATTTAAAAACTCAGAATAGCTAAAACAATATTGTCCAATAAAAGAACTTTTGGAGGTTTCATCATCACTAATTTCAACCTTTACTACAGAGCAATAGTAAAAAACCCACATGGTGTTGGCATAAAAACAGATAGGTTGATCAATGGATCCAGAAATAAAACCACACACATATGGACACTTGATTTTTGACAAAGAAGCCAAACTCAAACAATTGAATAAAGAAGAAAACATTTTCCACAAATGGTGCTAGTTTAACTGGATGTTAGCATGTAGAAGAATGCAAATAGATCCATATTCATAACCCTGTACAAAAGTCAAGTCCAAGTGGATCAAAGACCTCAACATAAAACCAGATATACTAAATCTAATAGAAAAAAAAGTGGGGAATAACCAATGTGTTTGAACACATTGGTACAGGAGACAACTTTCTGAACATAACACCAACAGTTCAGGCTTATTGTCAACAATTAATAAGTGGGACCTAATGAAACTGAAAAGCTTTTGTAAGGCCATGAGCACTTTCAATAGGACAAAACAGCAGCCTACAGAATGGGAAAAGGTCTTCACCAACCCTACATGTGATAGAGGGCTGACACCCAAAATACATAAAGATCTCAAGAAATTAAACCAAATAACCCAATTTAAAAAATGCTGGAATGTATGGACAGAAAATGGGAACTGTCCAGGCAGTTACTGGTATGTTCTTTCTTAGT
>CAJQZJ010033894.1:1454869-1495619 GCA_907164525.1 Lophiomys imhausi | reverse complement strand
GAATAGGGAGGGGTTTGTTACTGAGATGTAACTTGAAGAAAAAAAAAATAAAGTATTCATAAAAAAAAAAAAAAAGAATTGCAGTTGGCCCTAAATCTCAAAAAAAAAAAAAATCAGGTACACAGCTAAATAGAGAATTATTAGAAGAGGAATCTCTAATGGCTGAGAAGCACTTAAAGAAATGCTCAATGACCTTCGTCATCAAGGGAAATGCAAATCAAAATGACTTTGAGATTCCACCTTACGTCTGTCAGAATGGCTAAGATGACCAACTAACATCAATTTCTGTTGAAGGTGATGCCAGGTTTCATTTCCAAGGTGTAAATTTTCAGAGGGAGCATATTGTCGCTGTTCCTTCTCTCTCAATTTTGAATGTGGATTTAATGACTGTAGTTGGAGGACCGTCCATGACAGCTGAGGATGATGGAAGCAGCCATCCTCTGCTCTTGCTCATCACGCTCATCATCTCTGGTCCTCTATTTAGCTCTGTTCACCATGTTCATGAGTGATGGGAGCTTGATATTATCCTCTAAGCAGTACTTATTTCTAGTGTTGAGAATTCGGAGATACATTTAATCCTAAATTAGGGTAAACTTATCTTCCAGAAACTGATGTCGGGATTATACTGCTGTAGTTTTAAAAGTTTAACTCTGACAGTAACTAACAGACATACCTGTCCCAAATCTCTGTATCACTAAATTGATAACTCTGTGTAACTTCTTTAAAACAAAAACAAAAAGCAAAAACCCTCTAACTTTAGGCAAGTGGCTGCAGGCTGTTAAGTCTTTCCTAAATACATATTAATATTAGAATTAGAATACATATTAGCATATGTTTGCTTATATCTCAACACCTGCAAAAGACACAAGGAAACATGAACTGGACGCCTAAGGTCAATCTCATTCACCAAGAGTCACCAAGCTGGAAGGAGAGGTATGGAAAATGAGCAGAACCATTTATTCGTTCTGCCCGTGCCTTTGCGGCAATGCTTTTCCAGAATCATTCATCAATTTCACTTCAGTTTATCTCAGTTTCTATTTTGGGGACCTATGAGATAGTGATGCTTTCTGTTTGTTTGCATCTTGACAGACGTTACCCTCTCCCGGCAGTCCCTGAAGAATACTCAGACTATAGGAATCCATCTTCCACTACCACGAACACATTTATTTGGGCCTAAGATAGCTGATCTTTGTTTTCTAAAGTTAAAGAAAAAAAAAAATCCAGTCTCTTTGGCAACAGAGACTATGAAGATTCTCTAAGTTGAAAAGAATCAGAAAAGTATCTAAAATACTTTTGTTGAAGGTGTCCACGCAGTTAATGAAAAGAACTTCTACCCACGGAAAACATGGTCCCCGAGAGATTCCCAAACTTTATGAGAGACACTCATAGGAGGAAGACCAAGCCGTTTACTATCCACCTCGCTCTCTTTCTGCTCCCACTAGTTGGCTCCTGCCTGCTGGGTTGCAGAACACTGTATCACTGCGGTGCTTTTCCAGGGAGTAATGCGCTGCAATGGTTTGGGGCTTTGTCTTTATTCACAACACATTCATGTGCCTCAGCAGGGGGGAAACTGCACAGTTGCCTGACAGTCTGTCCTCTTTGACAATCTGCCTGCTGAAAAACCCCCGAATGATAACTCTAAATTGAGAGAGAGAGAGAGAGAGAGAGAGAGAGAGAGAGAGAACACGCAAAGGAGGAGGGAGGGGGAGGATGCTCTCCTTACACTCATATATTAGGTCTCGGTGCAAAGGCGGAAGGCTGCAGAAGCTGCAGCAGCAGGTTTCGTGCCCAGATTCTAACTAGTGTGTGTGACCACCGTGGTCAGGAGGACTTTGAAGAGGCAGCCTATTGATGCACAGAACACTCTAGCTCTGCTAACACTGAGAGCGCTAACACCCCTTGGTCTCTAATTTAGAGACTTGCATCTTCTTGGCACTCAACACTTCCAAGGCACTGCTACCACAGGTAAGATGTAGTTACGATTTCTATATTCGTGACATCATTACACTTTGACACACTTTAAACTGTGAGTCCCTCTTAATGCCTGGTTTGTGTTGAACTGCTTTCCCCCCTTCATACTAACCTCCTTCCACACAAACAATTCACAAGGCAAACTGTCATTAAAGGAGGAAAGAAAAATTAAATTTCTCTTAATAGAAATCTAAATGTGATCGCATTTCTGGGAGTTTTAGGTTCGCAGTTGGTACTCTGAACTCATGCTGTGATATCTCATGCAATTCACAATGTTTAGTATTTCTATGTAGACTGCATTGTCCACTATCATTTGTATAAGCTACAGTTTCTCCTGGCTTCAACAGTGTGCCGTGCATGTGTTTAGTAAGTAATGGGATCGTTTCCTCTAACTTTTGAAATTTGCGGGAACCAATGATAAAGCCCCTAAGTTGTAGAGTTTGATCAAATCATTATGATGTAGGGGTAATTTATTATTCAGAAACATCTTCACGGAGAGTCTTTCCTGAAGAGGTGTTATCAAGAGTTCAGACACACTCTATTATCAGGTAGCACACACAAGTGAATGTCTGAGGCCAAAAGAAAATGCAAGGTGTTGTGTTTCATAGGCTGCATGATAATGTTGAATCTCACTTTTTAAATAAAAGGACTTTTGGTTTTGTAACTGTATCCATTTTCACCTGTCAACATTATTATTTTTTAAATACAGCAATCTCCTGAGCAAGATCAGTCAGTATTGCTGATATTGCTGGGAAAAGATTAATCAAGGACACATTAAGAATATATTAGAAGTCTATGGAGAATATACAGTAGAATTGTCAACAGGTTTGTGAAATTTTAGTCTGCTCAGTTTGGATTAGAGTGTTCTGTAATGTTAACCACTTGTAGCTTGAATTGCATTCTGTGGTTCCTTTCAGAGCCCCACTAACTTGGAATTATAATTATATTACATTATATGATCAAAGGTTAAACATTTGTAAATTAAATACAATGCTAATTTTCCTCAACCCTTTCAAATATGTATATATTTGTATGCAGGTATATATAATATAGCCCCCATCTTTTTATATGGTTAATATTTCTCTGTGAAGACTATTTTATATAAATGTTGTTCCTAACCAAACTCTCCCATGTGAAATATTCATATGCTCCTAATCTGGAATCATTACAGTGACACTTACTTAATGGCCTTAACTTTGGCACACAATAAAATATGTAGCATAAGATTAAAGCACATCCTGGCAGAGTTCAGTAAAGTATTGTGAAAACAGGAGCATTTGCATGCAAAAAATGCATAATTCATTGGAAGACTTGTGAATCTTGTTCCTGTGAATGACTTATTTCATTTTCCAATTTCACTTACAAAAGGTTTAAGTCCACAGGGAGTGTATGTAAAATACTCAATTGACTAAGGATGTGAAAATTAAAGGAGGGAGAATTATTACTGCTATGATTTTTGTAGCACTGTTGGGTAGCTGACATGAATGTAAAGAATTCGTCTGCACATCTTGCCAGAGGTACACTAAAAAAATCAAGAGATAGTTGATAGGAAATATGTCAATATGTAAAATCATTGGGAAGAAGAAAATTAGTGATGAGAAGGTGCAGAGAAGTTTGTAGTCTGTAAAAGTCAGGCTATCCTCACTAAACATGCAGGCAACTGCATTCTTTCTCTGGTTACTAGCAAGAAACAAGTGTGGAGAATGACATTTCTCAGGCATAAATGGCATACCCTGGCCAAATATCAGTTTAAAAAATGAATGATCATTTTTACTCATTTACCAAATTTGAATATGCTGTTGCCAAATCTATAGCTTGGGTGGAAAAGTTCCTGAAGTTCTATTATTAGAAACTTTATTTACCTATTATGTTTTTGAAAGTTTATTAATATTTATATTTATTTGATTCACATGAATTATATGCATATTACTTTTTAAGAAATAAATTTGTTCAACAAACTGGCATGTGTTTTTCTCTGAAACCTTCAATATTAGTTTGTAGTGATACAGTCTAATTGTGTTTTCCTCTGAGAAATTAGAAATTCATCAAGTTTCTATTTCCAAAGCTCAATGTAGTATAAATGACTTTTTGGTGTGAATATGCATTATCATGTTAATTTTTTTAATATCCAAACTGTTGAGTTTTTCTAACTCTGTGAAAAACTTTTAAAATGTTCAGTATATAATTAACTCATAAATAATGTGTTTTCCAGGAACCTCGAGTTTTTAAACATTTCAAAAAGGAAAAAAAATGAAATAATGTAATATCTTTTCTTCTCACATTCCTATTCAATAAAGCCCATAGTACTGGAACATGTCCTCATTCTTTACAGTTTCAATTCTTTTTGGAAAAATTGGCACCATGTCATTTAATATGTCATCAATTAGATTCTTATCTGAATCTTCAATGTGGTCAAGTTAGATCCTACAACTACTATTATACCGTTTTTGCCATTACTGCACTTCAATACTAATAAAAAATGTTATTAAGGCAAAAATTTATTAAGGTAGTTTGAAACAATGGTTAATATGTCAGTAATTAAAAATAAAAGACTCCATTTCTTTGTTGTTTGAAAGAGATTTTAACTTTACCTTAAGCATAAATATACTGTATTGATTATATACGACTTGTTGAAATAGAATTTTTTTATTAATGCGATATTAATATATTGGGATGCTGTTTGACTTGTTAAACTATAGTAACTTTATTTTATTAGCTCCGGGGGATCACATGAGCCTTAGTGGAATCGTGGGCAGTTATTCTGAAATTATACTCTGATGGTGAAAACTAAAATTTATAATCCCATGACAGTAATACTGAAGCATGAGTAGATGTCATTCCAAGTAAGAAATTAAAAAAAAAACAATAAGCACATATGAATAATGCCAGACGTTGGGAATGAAAGCTTCTCAGGAGGGTACTAACTGGAAAGTAACAATTTACACATCCCGTAGGTACCAGTCAGGTCTAACCTTTAAGAATTTGTTTGGAATGAACTAATTGCAGTCTTTAAGTTACTAAAACACAAGAGTCTGCCTGGGTTAGTTAGGAAATATCATGGCTGACTCTTTATTTTGAAATTAACTGCACTCTACATTTTAAGGATCATTCATTATACATGATGCTGAAAGAGCCAAATACTTGGAAAAGTATCCAGACTGTGCTCTTTTTTACCAAATGTTATTATTTCTGTGAATACACGTAATTATTATTACAGATATAGTAACAGGTGCTTCCTGCTTCAAAGGAATTCTGATACAGAAAAATCCATTGATTCAATCAAAAGCAAAATCAAAAAAATTATTATTACATTTTAATATATTTTTCTAAAAATATAATCAAAATAGATTTGAAAGAGTAATTTTAGTTAAAGACATTAAAGGCAATTAGTACCAAGGACAATTTTGCTAAAAAGATGTTTTATTCACCATTTATAAAGCATAATCTGACCTCCAAGTAATGGGACACAGGGGATTTCAGACTATAACTCCACACAGAAATGTGTGAAGTCAAAAACTGAAAAAAAATCCTCATTTGAAAACAATACTCATTTATTTACTTTTCTCCTATCCACAGTAACTGGCAAAAACATATTACTGTGTACATTAGCTTGGATGTTACCTAATCACAGTATTGCTAACATGGTACTTAATTATGCACACACATGGAAAGGTTAGATTGTTTGTTTTGTAGTATATGAAAAGGTGGAGATTAAAGAGTCTTCCCTAATGTGAACTTTCTGTCTTAGATTAAAGGGCTCCTGACATTTCAGCAAAGTTCTGTTTAAATTAGCTCTCTGTGTTTTTCTTTAATCTGCACAGGCAAATAGTAAATGCTTTAAAGTCTCCCTTAGAAGGTAACAGATACCAATTAATTAGTTTTTGCTGGCAGATACATACATTTTAAACACAAACCATAGGGTTCAGATAAAGAGGTTAATTCAGTTTCTACAAGATGGGATCAATATTCTCTTTTAAGTATTATAAGAAAACATACTAAACATTAGGCAATTATAGAGAAAAGGTCAATTCCTAGTCGTGATTAAAATATTACATTAGTGCCTACATTGAGAGCATATAATTCTGAATATGTGTTTACTGAGCAAAGTATAGTATAACTTGGCTTGGTCTATTAGGAAACTGATATTATCCCAAAGAGTTCTTTGGAATGTAAATCATCATTGTCATAAGTGTAGGTTCTCATGTGATTCAATTTATCATTAATTTGGTCAGCCTGTAATCAAAAAATTATGTTACATGGGGGAATATCATATGATACACCTGTTAGTTTACTGCTTTAGCTTAGAATACCATTTTTATGCCCTGTTTGCAACAATAAATCCATATGTTTAGGATGTATTCTTCATCACCTGACAGCTACACAGTGCAATTGCAATATCTTCCTTTTTAAAAATCCTGGTCCTCTTAATGATGTTTCAGTTCCAACTGCAAACATGTGTTGCTTCCAGATGTTCAGACACAGTCACTCCCTACAGACTTACAGTTACAGGTTGTTTCAAGACTTGCTATATATGAATATACACATCAGAATCCCAAGTTAAAATTAGAACACAGGCTGTGAAGTGCATAAAAATGGTACAAGACTACAGTTGGCTGTTGAAATATCTTGTTCAAATGCAAAATGCATATTAACCCTCATTATTGTAGCACTGTACACTTAATAAATTTTAATAAGAGAGCACATACACAGAAAGACACATGGACAGGGAGTAGATGCCATGGAGTGTCTGAATGATAAATACAGTTTGCTTGGTACTTATGGAGTTTTAGGAAATTTTGAAAAATATCATTGGTCTAGTTGGAAAATTCTATAGCTAGAATTGCTTAGCACGAGTCATTCTTTTGATATTCTATAGTCACTAATGTATGAAGAAATAGGTTGATTAGAGAAATAATAGCTTAATTGCTGGAATTTTCTGACAGCTTATGCAGACTTCAAACTGACAAGAAGAATATTTGGAAAATGTTGATTATGGAAAACTGGCACTTTCTGTCTGATATATTTCAATTTCCTCAAAAATCTACCTAAAAGTATCAAACAGAAGCCAGTCGTACATATGGAACAATGATGTTTGTCACATAGTTGACACACACAAGGTACCACAACTAGGACCCTCCTTAATCGAGTTCTTTAAAATTGTGTATTTCATATCTTCATGTCTTCCTGTCCTATCTTCCTTCAGAAGTCATATTGTCAAGAGAATGTACAAGGGTAAGAAACCCATCTGAGACATTTTCTCAGTTTAAAATTTATTATACATGTTGTAATCAGATCTCTCAAAACAGAATAATTTTCCTTCCAGCCAAAGCATTGCAACAAGCTGAAATATTAAGGCTGTTAAAAAAGAAGAAAGAAAGAAAGAAAGAAAGAAAGAAAGAAAGAAAGAAAGAAAGAAAGAAAGAAAGAAAGAAAGAGAAAGCCAAAGAAATACCTATACTATTAGTTACTGGTGCATGATGTTTATATCTATCTGGATGGGAAGTTAAGTGTATTCTGGTTGAATGGGAACCATGTTGGAAGACCCAAAATTTCCCACCTAAATATAGCTGATCCTTGAACACCAAGCTTCTGGTTCTACTTACTTGACAAAATTTCTGGAGTTCCCTGACAATTTATATCAACTTTCCTGCAAAACATGCAACCTAGAAAAACAAATATAAGAAGGCACTAGCTACATAATAAAATTAGACAGTTAAGGTGGATGACAATCTATATTATCATTTACTACTATAAGATATGCACAAATCTATTGCTAAGAAAACTTAATATTCATCAGACCTCAGGCAGACACAGAGGGGACATGATGCTATTCACCATCAAAGGCATAAAAAATATAAAGGTGCATATTAAATCATAACTTCATAAGATCTACCGTAGATCATACTGTACAACTGTAATTACTTTGTAGTGAATATTGTGAAGGGTGACCTTTTTCTTTGGATTTGGACTCTGTGACTTACCACCTCTCTTGCCTGTTTACTCAAGATTCAAAAGTATTCCCCTGATTTAAATCTATTATAGCCTACTCTATGACCCTATGTACTTAAGCCAATGGAGGATACATTTTTACAAATATAAGAGAGATAATTGTGTGCACCGTAAACTTCTGTGCAAAGGTTAGATATTCATGTCTAAAACAATAGGTATAAAGTCATCTTTCTTACAGAATGATACAAAGTGAAGAAGCCAGACACAGTTTTCTCACTGCTCTAACTTTTTAACTCTCTGAGTGAAGATATGGGTTAAAGTAGCATCAGTAATTAGTCTAGAGAAATATGGCCTGATCGATCATAGAGAACATTTATAATAATTAGTACTTTCTTCTGTGATATTATGTTGCTTCTGATAGACAATTCTTTGCCATATGCTGTACTAAACAGTATATGAAAAATCCTCTTAAATTGTAGGAAGTAAAAAATTAATGACAATGCTTAAAAAATGAGAGTATGCATATGCTGAAGCTCATGCATTTTGCCAAGGGTTTCTCAGATTTGAAAAAGTCAGACTTGAAAGTCTCCACAGTTCTTCCTATAACTTCTAAACCCTACAACAGTTAACATTCAATATTTACTATTTTATTCTAGAAATTTGCATTCTTTTTGGTTAACAATGTATATAATACCCAATTGAAAAATTGAAATGAAGCAGTCATAAGAATAGAACATTCAATAGATTTTAAATTTTTACTATACATTTGTTATCTTAGACAATTAGTCTTTGCTGGTAAATATGCTTCTTCATATTCATTCTTCTCTCTCATTATTCAAGTCTAATACACACATATTTAGAAAAAAATAACTAAATAAATTCTGTCACAACAATAGAGAACAAAAGAAGTGGGCAGTTCCACACACTTAACACTTAATTTAGCAGGCTGATAACAAGTATCTGCTATAATACTGAGAGAATCAACTGTACCTGTGAGGATTTACTCCCTCAAAGTCACAACTCTGGCTAATCGTGAGATAAAAAGTACACATCCTATTTAGAGTTTCCCTTACTTCCCCTTAAAAAACATATTGACTCTGAGGAAAAAAAAACAAATAAAAGAAATTCCAGCTTACGATATTTTATAAAACATCTGACTAATGTTCCTCAGAACCATTAAGACCATCAAAAACAAGAAATTTCTGAGAATTTGTAATACTTGACATGATTGGTAGTTGAGATGTGCCCTGAGTGCAATCCTAGAGCAGAAAACAGGAGGGTGGGTTACAAACGGAAAAGGTATGTATTAGCTAGTATGGACTTGGTTAATGGCATTTATTGCCAATGATTCATTAGTTCTAACAAATAAACCACAAAACACGGGGTTTAATAGAGAGAACACTATGGTGGGTGTGTGGGAATTCTTTGTTTTAGAATTACAGCACTTCTAGACATCTAATTAAAAATTTAAGATTTATGTGACTGATGACCATACATAAAAATAGAAAATAAGTTTTGGGGTATCTATTTGTGATTATACTTTTTGGGTGTTAGAAGTGGAATGATCTTAATCCAATTCTAGTCTAGTCCAAGCTATAGCTATATAGGAATTTGAGGTCCACCTGGGCTACATGAGACCTTTTACCAATAAATAAATAGAATAAATCTCATCATCAAGCATCTTAAACAAACAACCTGATGCGACAAATTCATCATTAAAGCATTCCAGTTTTTCTAGAAAAGCACAAATTAATCTAATTATAAAATATAATTCTATGCTCAGTTTAGGGAATCATAGTTAAAAGTAGAGTGTGTCTATATCTCTTCTTTGAGTAAATTAATACTAAGTTACATTAAAGTGAATTTTCCTTTTTTTAGATTATGATACACAGTATATAGACATCAGAGTTCCAGTTCAAATACATTCAGTTCTGGTGTGTGTGTGTGTGTGTGTGTGTGTGTGTGTGTGTGTGTGTGTTGTATGTACAGTACTACCTATATGTGTGTGCACAAATAGAGACCAGAAGAAAAACTTAGGTATCATCTTTCAGGACTGGCTACCTCATATTTAATTTTGTGTTTTAATTTTCTGCTTTAGAGTTTCTCCCTAGCTTGGAGCTTACCAAATAGACCAGGCTACCCTGCTAGTGAGCCTCAGGTTACCTGTTTCTGTCTTCCTTCCACTAGAATTACAGGCACAGGGCACCATGCCTATTTTCCCTTACATGAGTTTAGAAGTTACTATTCTGGTGTTTGTACTCTTTTTTTTTTCTTCCTATCGTTTTTATTTTGGGAATTTCACATCATGCACCTTGTTCCATCTTCTCTCCCACTTCCCTCAAACCCACACTCCACCCTGGCAACCTCCCCCCACATTAAAAAAAAAACCTCATTGTATAAGCTATAGTGTGTCTCAGTGTGACCCACAATATTCCCTTTTGTCCACACATTTTTGCTTGCAAATGTTCATTAGAATGACTCTTTGGTCTGGTATGAGGCCTCTGGCTTCTGCTACTTTGTCAATACTGGAACCTCACTGGGACTCCTCTCAGATATGCTGTTATTGTTCCTGTGAAAGCATTTTCTGGACTGAGTTATCTTCACAGTGTCTAAGCACTTTAAAAATAATCAAGTTGCAAGTTGTATTTCTTGAGTCCTATGTGGAATAACGTACCTAATGCTCTGTTGAGGTTTCCTTGATGATTCTGATTTTCAGTGATTTCTGTAGCAAGGTCCCTGCTTGAGCCCATAATAAGACTCCTTTAAAGTCTTGCTTATGCATCAACTCAAATGTCACTCCACTCATTTAGAAAATTACCCTTGCATTCTTATACTGGGTACAGCACAAGTTACAATTCATCTACTAAGGAACTCTTCAGCTCTCTATAGAATCCCTAGTACCAACAAGAACAAAAGCTCCTCCATATAAGCACTTTAAAAATGTTATAGTCAGAAATATTTAATTCTTCTCTTTCTGCCTCTGATAGTGTTCTCTATAGTACAGAGTGAACAGTGACATATTTCTAAGGGCCAGGCAGTATTGTCTTATTGCAGGGTTTCCTCTGTTGAAAATTAACTTTATGAGCCATTGTTAAGTTAGAGCGTTCACCATTGAAAGGCTCACCCTACATGGATACTGTAAAAATAGCTTTTGTGCTATAAATTTGAAAATTTGATCACCCCCTTCACTACCCATTTGTCTAATTTTGTCTTGTTTTGAGGTTTTCATTCTTAAGGATAACCAGAATGAAAGTGAAGAAACTGACTGGACAAAAGATAGTCATTTATTTCTGTAGGCCATTTGTTTTATTTGGGGTTTGATTCATAATTAAAACCTGATTGATAAAGACAAAATATTTAAAGAACAATAATGTTGTCATTCAATATTTGGGGTTTTTTTTTTTATTCTTTGAAAAATCTGTTCCTGGAGGCAAGCTTGAATTATTACAGCTATGGAGTTTTATGTTGCATAAATTCAATAATTTAACACCTTCAGCTGTTTGGAAAATATAATATTTAGTAGCTCAAAACATGATCTATATATATATATATGTATTATATCTACAGCTTAATTAGGAAATTAATGAGATATGATTGACAATCTTATTGTGAGGAACTAGTACAACCAATTTCTATTAGTGGATTGGTGTTTTTCTCTTCCAGTTCTGTACTCAGCCCACCTTAAAAATATCTAAATCATTGTATTGCATGCGTGCCATCCTGGCTTTTGAAAAACATTCTCACAGAAAGTCTACCAAATTGATTTCAGGGCAGAGTACAGGATGGACAGGATCAACTATTTCTGAGTTTATCTTAGAAGAGCAAACCACAGAACAGAGGAAGCACGGTAATTAATTAGAAGCAATAATTAATCTGAATAAGGTTTGACTGAGGAAGAATATTGTTATGTGTGTATCTAGAATTTACATTTAGAAGGGTTTATGGGGATTATAGTATATGCTCCATCTGACAGTAATATGTCATGCAGGGCAGATGATAACTTCAGGAGACACAAGTTCAGTGCCGTTAACTTTGCCCTGAAGATCAGAACTTTTTGCCAATATCCTCTTCAATTTACAATCCTGTTTTTGTAATTACTTTCTGTCACATACAGTTTTTTATCATGAGTCATTTCTCATGATTGCACGCAAGTGGGTATTTTAGAGGCCTTTCCATGCATACCTTCCGAGTCTAGACCTCACACACATCATAAATTCTAATGGTGCTGGTGTCAGATGCAGACCTAGCATTGACAGAGTGAATCCGTAAGGCCATCAGTTCTTCTGAGTCACCAATATTCCACAGTTTGATTTCATCTTGCTGAAACTGAACTAAATTCCACTAGTTCTAAAGAAAAAATTTAAATATGGCCATTACATGACTTTTTTTCACTTTTTTTCCCCTAAAGGATAACTTATTTAGAGAGTAAAATCTGAATCACAAATACCAGTGAATGTGTCAGTGTTTTGGTAAATTTTAAACTTTAAATATTTAATAATTAATAAGCAGCTATCGGTACCAGATATTAAGGTTAAGTGGTTTAACATGTTATGTTTTGTTTCTTAAAACTCCATGAATTATTGTTGCTATCATTTTACTCATTAAGAGGAAAAGCAAGAGGGTTAATTGCTTGCTCAAAGACACAAATATAGTGAATGGTGACCTCGAGACTCTATCAACTAACTCTGCATGACTTTTATTATTCTGAGGCACTAAAAGTTAATTCCCCATGAGTATAAAAGTATTTTCCATGTACAAAATATATTCTTTAAATGTTGTAAAAATTAATTTGAAGTGAAATCAAATTCATTGCTAAAGAGCAATGATGATTTACAAAATCTAAAATGTAAAATAACCTAATAAACAGTAATGTGATCACTATTTAATATGTTTTTTTTCCCCAAATGCTACTTTTGTGGAGAAGTTCATTGCTTCCATGCTCTGAAAAGCTTACATAAACAATGACAATTTCTTTCTTGTAGAAGGAGTCATCAATTGTTTTCTATTAGATGACATACAGAAATGCATACACATACATATATATTATAGTAGTAGTGGAATTCCTTTTCTGTGTTGTAGCTTTTTCTCCAGCTACTTGAGATAAAGGAAGGCAAATAAGAAGATGAAGTAGCAGAGGAGTTCAATTAAAGGAAGATTGAGCCAACTGAAGATCAATTCAAAATAAGGGCTAAAAGCCCTGAGTAGATAATGTAAATCAATATAAAAGATGATGGGTCTGTGAGAGGTGTGAGTTTTCAAACTGCTTTTCAGGAAACTATTGTATAAATTAATACCACCACATTTCCTTCTAAGAAGAGGTTATATACTTAGTTCCCAAATTTAATCCCACACATCCAAGTGTTAGGATGAGACACTTAAGGACCTTCCATATTCAGTGCAAAATATTTACTACCAGCAGTCCATTGGAACACAATCACTCACCTCAGTGACTTTTAGTTAACCCATAATCAGCACACATTCAGGATACATGCAGTGCTGAAGGAATGGCTGACAGTCACAAAAGAGATATGTCTATATATTATGTCTTGGTATGAAGACTCAAAATATGTCTACATATTAATGTCTTTGTATGAAGATACAAAATGCCAGACACCATAGTCATCCTTTCCAGTCTGAACTTTAGGAATGTATGTGTTTTCAGTATGGCACAGCTACAATTTAAGGAAGGTAAAGTTAAGTATCCTTTGTCTCTAACTTAAGCTTAATCTGAAATAACAGCTGTGATTTTAGAAAACCCCCCCACATCACCCCCCAAAAGAAGAATTTTTGGAAAATGAGCTTAGATTTCTGGTTGACACATTATTATTTACCAATTGTATTGCACAATGAATAAGTCACAGTTATTTGTCTTTAACATGAGATACTAATTGTGTTGCTCATCGAATTTGGTATGAAGAAGAATGGAAGTATGTAATATGCTTGCAGTGCCGTGGGCCACACACATAAATGTCTTAGAGACTGTATTTACCCAGTAAGAATAGTTTTCAATGTTCAATAGAATGGAGTAATTAGCTGGTGATGCCAACCACATATGAAGGAATAAGGTGTGTCCCCACCCACTCTGCACCTTAGAATCTCATCCTCATGCATGTGCATAAATACACACACAGAAACATGTATGTTGTTTTGAATATGTATCCTTAAAATATTTAAAATCCCCAAGTTCACATTACCTCAGTCCTTAGCAAACATTGAAAAAACTGAAATCGCCTTCTGTTTCATATTTGGAAGCACATTTTTTTAAATTTCTTTCTTGAAGATAATCTTAGAGTTCACTTTGTCACTATATAGTATCACAATTCTTAGGTCAATATCCATCATTTGCTTTTGATTCCACTTTAGGCATTGAGTGAAAAGTTTTTTTTTTATTAAATACTTTATTTTTTTTTCTTCAAGTTACAGCTCAGTCACAAACCCTTCCCTATTCCCCCTTCCTGTCCCACCCTTCCACCCTCTTCCCCCCAACAGCTTCCCCTTTCAGTCTAACAAATGGTTCCTTCTCTTATAACAGTAAATACTATAAAAAACAACAGAAATAAATAGGCCACATTTATGAGAGTTAAATGGCCCAGTATACCTTCCCAATGTCCAGTTCATACATATTTGTCCCCTGACTTTAACTTTCTACCTTCTAACCATCTCCATGAGTTTAAAGTTCTATAACTGACTTAGTTTTCATACTAACTTGCATCACTATTATAACCATCTTCTTAGATCTAGAATGCCCTCTGGATTCCTAAACAACTCAAAATTTAACTATGAGACTCTAGATGTCTATTCTTCAACCACCTCAGAGACCTGAGAGGGATAAATATATCTGATTATATAGGAAGTGCAGGGCCTGCAGCTTCCAATACTAAGAAATGACATACCAGTGACTGCCTGGACAGTTCCCATTTTCTCTCCATACATTCCAGCATCAGTTTTCAGCCTTTTGGTCCTGTTTCTCTGACAGACATTTATTGTAGAGCAGGGATTATGAAGGACATACCTACCCTGTCTTGGCAGAGCTAGGCTGTCGACTTCCCTGCTACCAAGTTTTGTCCTTTTTGGACAGCAGTCTGTCTGCAGTTGAAGCAAGGAGTTTTTTCATGCCAAGAGATAGGCTTGCCACTAATTCAACCATCTCACACTGGAGATTCTTCGATGCTTATCTTCTACTTGGAGTAGAAAAGGGGTGCTGTCAGGAGCTGATATGTCTCGATATCAAAAACAAATCTTAATTCAAGACAACATCTTTGAATGCCATAGAGTGAAAACTTTTGAGTGAAAGAATAAAACATGTCTTCACAAAATCTAAGGGTCAAAAAAACAGAAGCCCAAGTAACAACGAACAAATACAAAAAACAAGGGGCAATCTCTTCCTCGCTAAAGCCAATTTGCACAAATGGTGGGTTTTTATGGCTCCAGAAAACAGCAGTGCTTCCTTGCTGACACACCCTGTTCAAACTGGTTTCATAAAAGAACATTGAGATGAAAGCACTCTTCCCTAGAGGCATCTTTATTGCGTCAGATGGCTAATCTGGGTTCTGTCAATGGACTGGTGTAAGATACTGTTTCAAACTGTAATGGATTTTTATGCATGTCAACTGTAGAATTCAGCCTTTACAATCTTCTAAGAGAATATGGTCAATGACAAATAGATGTTGTCATTGGTCTCCAAAGGTTTCATGCCTATGTTCATCTCTTTGGGTCTAACGAGTCCCTCAGTGGTCCCATTTGGATTCAGAGTTCTGGGAATATTTCACTGTAAATGACTTACAAATATTTCTCTCAAGCTCCAGACTTTCAGACATTGCCCAGCTTAAAAAAAAAAATCTCATTACTGTATTAGACTCAATTATTCAAAAAGTTGGTAACTCATGTTCATCTTTAGAAATGCATTCCTCTCGTTCATTAATGGAAAAACTCCTAAATAAATTAGTGTAGTGTTTTCACATATTTAGTAGAATTTCTGGGTTTTTCTTGAGTTGTGATTGCTCCATTACCCCTAGTGAAATAGTAAGATATCATAGAGGGGAAGATTTAGGAACAGTACTAAAATTACTCCAACTGGACTTGTTTTGAAGGAAGCTAAATTGAAGTTGATGCCTTTTTAAAAATGTGGTGTGTGTGTGTGTGTGTGTGTGTCTGTGTCTGTCTGTGTGTGTGTGTGGTGTGCGTGTGTGTGTGCGTGTGTGTGTGTGATAGAGAGAGAGAGAGAGAGAGAGAGAGAGAGAGAGAGACTAGGTTAGGATTAGTGTCACCTACATTGCTCTCCACTTCATTGTCTTAGACCAGTTGTCTCATTGAACCTGCAGATCAGAAAATGACTGGATTGGCCGGCCACTGATGATGACACGGGATCCACTTGTCTCTGAAGTGCTCCCCACCCATCAGTGCTGATATGACACTTACATGTCACTATGCTCAAGTTGATTGCTTCAGCCATGAATAGTAAACTTGGACTTGGTTGTGTATTTCTAGTCACCTGGTCTGTCAGTCAGGAGCTGACTGACTCAGAACAGGACTTGATGAGACTACTTAGTTTCTCCTCTAATAACCTACCCCAGACATCATCTGAGGGCAGCAGCCAATAATCAAAAGAAGTGCAAATATCCTAGTGCTTTCTAAAGCTACCATGGGCATTTGTTTTAATTGTACTGTTTTCCAAAACAATTTATGATACAAACTTGGGTTCTATGTGGGAAGTCTCTACAATGTCCTAAAATACACAGAAGTCGTTGGCTGTAGACATCATATCAATGCAATTATATTATTGCAAGTCAAACTTACTACTGTTGCAATAGGTGATTTCACATCTCAAAACTGACAAACACTAAAGATGTTTATCTCTGTTGTCATAGTCATTCACTGAGTCAAATCAATGTAGAGTGTATTTCTATTAACAATGATATACACTTTTGTTTTAAAAGAAACTACTAACAAAACCTATCATGTTGATAATGGCTAAATGAATCACAGTGAATATATCTCTTTGAAAACTGTTTAGTGATAAACAATTATATTGTTACCTTTGCTATGTTATGAGATGAAAAATAGTTATAGGTAATGGGTCATGAAGTACAAATGCACAGGCGTAGATATCTTGTCTCCTCTCTCTGTCTCTGTCTTTGCCTCTCTCTCTCTCTCTCTCTCATTCTAAAACCCTAAGTCCTGGGAAGATAATGTTTGGAGTGGGACCTTTCACAAGGTGAGCATTTTTAGTGGATGCTTTCACAATGAGTTAAGTACATCATAAACAAAACAAAGAGTGGTAGGTAACCCTTTTTATCATTTAAGGCTACAATGAGAAAGTGGTACCTCTCAATCAGAAAACTGGCCTTCACTATTCTCCATATCTGTTGGTAATTTGGTCTTGGGCTTCTTACCTTTCAGAATTTCTGAGAAAGCATTATCATTTTTAGCAAAATACTCATTCTATACTATGTTTATGCTAATAGTTATTTTTATTTATGATTTTATTTTTTGTTTATTTATTTATTTTGACATTTGATAATGAATGAAACCAAAAATAGAAAAGATTACAAATACTTAACAAGAAATAATAAGAAACAAACAAACAAAACAAAACAGATTATTATACAGCAGTTTATGTGATAGGCTCTTAATATGCTTCAAATTCAGGTCATATGTTTTCCACTTTATAATATGAAATTTTTAAAGGTTTCACAGCATTTTTCTAAAAGCAGAATTCTGCAATCCAATTGTTCTACAGGTATCCTTTTCATTTTGACCTTCGAGATCCACAACCTTGAAATCTTACCCAGTGTTTAAGAGATGTGGCTTAGATAATGAATTCTGTAGTTCTCTGAACATTAATATCCATGGAAAGCTAAAAATTTCTTCTGCATAAACAAGTGGGCCCATGGCATATTTAAAGTAAGTGCTAAAATAAAACACCAATTAAGGTCTAAATTTGTGTCCTGGTTCTTCAAGCTTCTCATACATGTCTTCTTCTCCAGTTTACTTTAAACATCTTGTGGTCTTCTGGTACACACTGTTTGGCTGACTTTGTGAGAGGTAGAAATGATTCATTCTTCAGTAGGGCTTCTTCAGCCACTCTTTTCATGCCAAAGTATACACACACACACACACAAACACACACACACACACACACACACACATACACACACACATACATACACCCTGGAACAACACTTGTTAATGATTATTGAATCACAATACTAGTTGTCCTTAGCAGTTATTGTTGAACAAATAGCTGCCTCTAGTGTTGGAGACAACCAATGGTTTGTGTATTTCAATATTCAATACTTCCATTTCAATAACATTAAAAGAGCCAATCTCCCTTCTATTGTGGAACTAGACTCATTTAACACCCGAGTAAGTCTTTGATACTGTCCATCACAACAGACTTCTGTCACAGCTAAGATCTAATGTTTTAGCTTAACCTTCAACCCAGGTTTTCATTTAGGACATCTTAAACAAATCTACAGTAAGCAGTCATACTCATTGTCTCTGAATATCTTTCTATGCTGTGCTTATTTCTTTCTTACAAATGACAGCACACTGCCAGGCTGTATTAATTATTCTGGCTCTTTCTCGCTAAACACAGATACAGTAAAAAGATGGAAGCAATTGTCCAATATTGCTCACTATGGCAGCTCAAACACAAAGAATCCTAGCCTCATTGTTATTTTCTTGTTAAGAGTAAAATGAACATGGATGTAAACAAGGAAAGAATTTCAGGATCCCTCTTCACAAGTGAAAAGAATGGCATGTAGACCATAAAACAAGAAATTTCAATAAATAACCAGCAGCATGTATCTGTCAAGGGAGAATTCATTGCTTATTAATCACAAACTTGGTTTATAATGGTTTATACTTGTTTCAAAGCCCTAGTTTCCAATCCCCAAGTTAACAGTGTTTTTTTTTTTTCTAATTAAATTGGATTTCTTCCAGAATGCTTCAGCACAGTCACTGAGATTTATTATTCTTATTTTTTCCACGTGGAAAGAGTAGTATAAACAGCAGGTCTAAAGATTTCCCTTTAACCAACCTTAAAGTTTTAACTGAAGAGTTCTTTTCTGTATTAATGTATTCCAGCCAGCTGACAAGATAATGCGCCAGTGATGTTCTGCATCTGATCTAACCTTTTGTCTTTGTCAGGGAAGGTAGGATTTTTCACAGAGATATCTGAGTTTAAAGAATGCAGCTCATCACTTAAACAGTAGAACAGGGAGTTTGGCATAGTATGTACAGTTGTGCTGTACTACAGGCACTTGCCATTTAATACAATACGGTTCATCTATAAAAGAATAAAACCACTAAAATTCTGTTCCTACATGTGAACTGCTAAAATAAATAGGTTTTAATTCTAACAATTCTCAACTTGCACCATCTTTAGGTTTTTGACAGCTTCTGCTTTGATAGATTATCTCTCGTCACAAAAAGAATTAAAACATTTCTCAACTATAATTTTATCAGCAATAAGATTAGCTGCTGTTTTTCCTTAAGCATGCTTGGCTTGTTCTCCTGATTAGTGATAATGTTTAGTATTCAATTCTTATTAAAGTCTTATTTCAGAAGAAAACTAGTTACAATTCATTTGCAATTTCAAGAGAATCATTTTATTTTCATTATTTCATGTACGCAGGAAAGCAGGAAATAGTTATTGTTAAAATGAGAGACTGAGTCAGCATGCACAGGGCCTGCACAGGTTCAAGGCCGACGGGTCCTAGTGCTGAGAGGGAGAAAGGGACACAAACTCCCATCCTAACCAAGAAACTATGTCCAATTAACTTCTGATTGAAAAGAAATATTGGTTTTTCTCCAATGGAGTCCCAGTGGGAATATAAACCACAATTAATGGTAGGCCACGTGTCTAGTAGTATAGTGGCCAACCCAAAGCAAACTTAATTGTGTTTTCATAGATTTTCACCTCTTATTTTTTTTAATTTGGGCATTATATTTTAATCTTACTGGTCTTTTGATTATATATTATCGTCTCCAATTTTGTGCTTTTATGTAGTGTGTGTGTGTTTGTGTGTGTGTGTGTGTGTGTGTGTGTGTGTGTATGTGTATGCACCCGTGTGTATTTCTAGAATTTTTTTTTGATCCTGTTTGTTTTCTAAAGAGATAGAGAAAGAAGCCATGGAGTTGGCTGGAGGACCTAGCAAGAAACAAGGAAGGGGAAACCATGATCAGAATGTATTGTATGAAAAAATTATTTTAACAAATAAGAACTTGTAGAACAAATCTCTTAAATAAATTATTTTCCCAAAGTTACAAACATTAAAATTTGTTTGTGAAACTTTTCATTCTGTTTTTGTCCTGTTTGTCTTATGAACTATATAGAAGTAAAATGTTGTACCTCAGTAATGCGTTATTATTTGAATAAAATTGCCAGTATTTTAAAAATCTTTTTCTTCTATTTTTCTTTGTTTGTTTGCTTGTTTATGGTGTATGAGAGTGTGTGTGTGTGTGTGTGTGTGTGTGTGTTTGTGTGAGTATAACAGCATGTATCCACAGCGCATATGCATATGCGAAGGTCAGAGGAGAACTTCCACAGTTGGTTCTCTTCCATTACATATGATAGAGGGATCAAACCCAGGGTCACCTGTGTTGGACACAAGCACATGCTGAGCCATCTTGCTAAGCCTGAAGCTGTTACTTTTCTGAAACTGTCACTATGGCACTAAGTCTCAAGTTGTACCTTTAGACTGATGTGTCATTTACTTCTGTAGCAGCTAGTAATTCCACAGTAGTCACTGGAAATTTGGAGACATGGCATTTTTGAAAAGAAGAAGAAACTGACTTGGCTTGGCATATTTTTAAATTTAGAAATTCTCTAGAAAAAGAATTAACATATAGGCATAAAAATGAAAATTCCTGCATTATTGTGCACTACAGCAACATACACTAACTACTAACAATTACCCTGTAGTGCATCTAAGTAGGCAATAATACCTGGAAATCTACCAGTTTGAGGTTTGCATTGTTCTATTTGATCGTAAAATAGCCGTTGTACTGTAAGTTCCCTAAGTGGGTTGAGTCTTACATTCTCTCTTCCTTTGACTTTATTGTCATGGAAATTATCACATAGAACTACAGAAAATCAATTTCACTATACAGTTAAAAAGAAGAAAAAACTCTTTATTCTTTAAAAAAGGTGATATTTAAGAATGTTCATAAAGTACTTTTCTAATTAAAAAATTGTGGTCAAAGCTAAAATTTTAAATTCAATAGCAATTAAATATTAACTAGTATAATTGAATGGTGTGAAGTAATCTTTGTGAAAATAGAATCTGTGAAGTCATATGTAGACTTCAATATAATCAACCTTGCAGAGCCTGTCATTCTGTAGTGCTTTAAGTTTAAAATATGAATGGTGGCGATCTAATTTTAATCACTAAGTTTCTGGAAACCTAGCGGAGGGGAAATCACTGTTCATTCTGACTGAAATGATGTTATTCTTGTAGCTGCTAAAATATTATAAAAGGCAGCATATGCTACATCTGGTTTTCTCTGGCTACTCAGGATATAATTTTAGGTGTATTTCTTTTACAGAATATTTTAGCTTTGTAGTTGCTCCTACATTTTTGAGGTGTTGATATCCTAGATAAGTAGGACATTTTCCATGCACATAATTACTCCATGTATGATCACTACACATCTTATAAGTTGACTCAATAATGTATCTAAAGGAATGATAGAGATTATATGGTTTATGCAATCCAAATATCCTGTTAATATGCCCCCATTTAAAACATTTTTGGTGGTTTCCAATAATAAGTAAGAAAGTGTTCCCTTCATTCTTAATGTAAGAGGTTGTTCCAGAAGCAACTCAGACTATCACTGCAGGTCAGTGTTAACACTTTGCTCTTGTGTTTTCTAAGCAGTAGTTCTTCCATGATTTCAACATGGAGAAGGGCAGGATTATACATACTTAGAAAAGCAAGCTTTGGTGTGTTGTGTGCTCAATAAATTATGTACTGACCTGAGATAATTATCAGTATACAGGACGAAGGCCCATCAAATCTATTAAAACAAGCCATTTTCAACTCATATTTTTGCTATTTTTCATTCACTTTGTCTATTAATATTTTCTGTTGTTCTCTGAGGCAAGATGGGTAGGATACACAGAATAAAGTTATTATGTGGTCCATTCCACCACTGATGGCAAACACATTCAGGGTCTACCAGTATATAAATATGAGAACTCCTCACTTGATTATAATATTTTAAGACTTAACCTCATGTTTAGCACATGAGGTTTTTGATAACTTGATGATGACTCTCATAATTCAATTTGACAGTCTCTAGCCTTGTTTTAGATGTCCCATAAGACTGTACAAAACAGAGAGCATGCACGTGACATGGAAAGAGTATAAAAGAGTGGGTGAAAGTTTGAAGGTTACCACAAAAAGACATACCATATACATACAAATGCTTGTAACAGCAGATGTACTACTTGGGTTCCTGTTGCTAGAACTGTAAGAATATGTCTTGTGGTTATGAATATGCAGAATGACTAACCAGTGGAGACTTGTTTTATCTCCTAAGAAATATCCTCAAGGTTATATGAGTGTTCCCTGTCAAAACTGGGGCTGAGATTTCCCCTGCTGAGAACACAGCTTCAGGCTCATTAAGTATTCCCTACCACCAAAGCACAGGCTAAACCTAACTTTGGGAAATGAATCAAGGAGACTTCTAATGTAGGGTTTTAATCAATGGCCAATTCATTAATAAAATATCATGGTACTCATTAGCAATATCAATCTGCCTGGCCTTGTTTGCAGTCATATGCATTTCCTTATATGAATGTCTCTGTAGCCTGTTTATACCTGGTACATCCTGGGAAACAAAGCAGGTTCCACCTTGTCAGTGTAACTTTAAAATGGCATAGGACGTAGGTTTGGGTAGTGCCAAACAGTGTAAACAGATGCACAGAAAATGTTGGCCTTTTTCATTTCATCTAGGTAGAAACCTAAGGAAAGAAGCTTAGATGAATGGACAGGTTTCAATAGATAGCCAGGTGCAACTTCATCTAAGAATCCTGGAGGGAAAGATTGGTTCCATAGCTAAGACCTCCACTTCATGCAAACTAAATATCTCTTTCTTCACTAAAAATAGCTACATCAAGCAGATAATCATAATGAAAGGAAAAGCTACATTAAAATTCCCTAAATGCATAAACAGTTGCTAAGAAATAGAATATTTAAGTGTAGTAAATAGATTCCTTAAAAACGATAAAAAGGTTATGAATATTTGTTTTATATCATTTACCACATTTTTGTTTATTTGTTTGTTTGGTTGGTTTGGTGGGGGACTTGGCATATGACACTATTTCTCAATTGACTGTCTAAATGAACATTGTCTGAAGATGTTTTATGTGATATATTGGTAAAATATTCATTACTAGCGAACAGAGTTAACGAAATATTTTCTGAGCAAGACTCTGTGTGGTAGAGTTTAATATGTATAAATTAAATCTTCTACTTGGAATCATACTAATAAAAGCAATGAATTAAACATCAGGACCAAGATATTCAGACTTATTAATATGATGTAACTCTATTTGGCAAACCCTAATTTGTTGAAGGCTGATGATACTAGTAAAATTAATAACTAGAAAGAAGTGTATCCAGAAAAATACAAAAGTATATTATATTAAATTTTAAAATTTAATAAATGAAAAATAAAGTATTAAAAGTTGGTAGTAAAATAAACCTGATATTTCTGAACAGGAATCATGATATTATGACAATATTGGATGTGGAAGAATACATTACCAATGTTAAAATACCAGTCATGCTTTGGAGGCTATAATTGGCAAGGATGAGTTCTCAGAAAGAAAAAAAATCTCATTTATCTCTCAAAATTTGAGATTTTAAATATTGTGTTTCAAAGCATCTAGTAACATGCATTGTGCTGATATTGACTACCAACACTGAAACGAACAGTCTCACAATGCATTAGAGACATGAGAGTGATAAATGGGTTGTTTTCCATTTTGCTATCCATTCATCAAAATAATTCTTTCTCATGCTAGAAGTTTTAATGAAAGGCACATTAGAATTTTGAGTGCCTTTTAAATGTCAGGCATTGTTCAAGGTGATGAGGACACAGAGGTGACTGAGACAGCCATGTATTCAACCATTATGAAACATGTTTTTTATAACTGACATATAAAGAACAATTAAATAAAGTGATAAGTGACAAAAGAAAAAAATAGTTTAATGAAATCAAGGATATGTTTTAGAGAGGATGACTTTTTCCTGACCTGCAGAGCTATACACAGGAATGACAAATCAAGCCTTGTTGCTATAATAGATTTTCTTACTATTTATTTGAGATTTAAGAAGATAAGTTTGGCGGATTGATTTACCTAGATAAGATTATTATATATTACACCCACTAAACAAATCCAAAAGTCTTATTCTGGCCAAAGCTGAGAACATACTGATTCCTTGTTCAAACCAATGCTTATATTCTGTTTTAAAGAACAGTCTTGTAGTAGCTACACGTTGATGTGGGGAGTATTTGAAATATTATCTATTAGGTTCCAAACAGACATGTGGAAACAATGTGTCATTTGTAGAATAGTCAAGCCATAAAAGAACTTGGTTATTGTTTGATTACTATCATTGATGTTACTTAGAGAGACACAGTGAATTTAGTGTTAAAGCCCAGGACAGCCAGAGCTGTTACACAGAGAAACCCTGTCTCAAAAAGCCAAAAAAAAAAAAGAAAACTTTGAAAGTAAAATAATACAACATAAAGGTTGAATTAATACAAAAGATGAAAGTAAGCCAGAAGAGGCATTGAGTTTCAATTTTAGAATAAATTATTTCTCCCCCGTCTCGTCTCTCGTCTCTCTCTCTCTCTCTCTCTCTCTCTCTCTCTCTCTCTCTCTCTCTCTCACACACACACACACACACACACACACACACACACACACACACACAGATACACAACATGCACACACCCTGAAATAGAAGTTAACTGTTTAGCTGTGCTTGTGTGGGCATCTTGATCATTCAGAAGAGAAGCTTAAAAAAAACAGGTACCAGATTTCAGAGAAGTTCTATGAATATGTTGCAAGGGTGATAGTGACCCACAAAGATTACTTTTAGAAAAGTGTGATATTCAAGGAAAGGAAGCTTCGATGAGATGTGCATAATCACTCACCATACTGTATCTTAGATACATTTTAAAACATTTGACCATCACTGAACTTGGAATACAGCATAACATTAATAATATCTCCTATGTATAATAGATATTTTTTCCTTACTGAAGTATACAATGATGGTAGGTCTGATACTAATAGTCTTTTGGATTTGATTAAGTACTTGTTCTCTCCTTGGTAAGTAATAATAACAAACTAGGGGGGCTTTGGGCAAGATAACTAACCTCCAGGGACCCCAAATCTCTATTTTTTAAAATAGGAAAAACATTCATGCAGTTGTGGGTGCCAAATAAAAAATATGTAAAAGTGCTTTTTGAAAGGCAGAGGACTACAAACCTGCAGAGGTATAATCATCATTATTGACTAGAGCAGGCTTGCTCTTTGGCTGCAAGATATAGTGTACTCAAACAAGGAAATTAGATTGATTGCTCTGAAATTAACTTAAAACATCTGTCTGCTGCAACTCACCACATAAGGGAAAACAGAACACAGCAAAATAGCATAAAAGATTTGCTCTAAGTACATAGATTCCTATTGAAATATTAACATTTTCATGGAACCCACTAATAATAAAACCTGCAAAGTATGAGGATGCCCAATCACCTGAATCAGCTGACTACACTGGATTTTATACAATTGTATAAAAACCCTGGACATCAAACTGCATTTATTGTATTTCCTGGTTGTGATCATGAAGTGCTTTATACACTATTTTTCCTAGTTTCCTGTACTGTCCTAAAAGGAGAGCTATCACTTCAAACAGTTCTTTTACTTGTCAGAATTTCATACTGTCTTAAGATGTAGTATAGGAGATAAAGAATCTGACGCCACAGCTTCTAACATCAGAATGGATTGAATGATTGCAGGAACAACAGGCAGAATTATGAAACTACTAGGAGACAGCTCTAGCTTTTGACTTTAGGCAATCCACCTAATCTCTTCCACTCTGCATCTCTCTTAGACACCTAATCTGTAACATAAGATTCATGATTCCTGTCAACCACATCTTGTTATCAAGCTACAGTGCACATGTCTCCATTGGTCAGCACATAATGTGCATATTTCCCTACACAAGAGATTTAGGATTCGGTTAAAATAAATCACAGAAAGCTCAGTTGACCATTTGTCTGGGCAGCCATGTTTTTAAAAGAAATGCAATCATGAGAACCTGTAACTGTCACAGTTCAAGTAACAGTCCACAGGCAGAAAAAGAGATGAGTCAGAGATTATGCCATGGATATGGCTAAGAACTTTACCAAGCTCGTAAATATTAGTTCCTGAATATAGGATAATGTGAGTAAATAATAGCAACACAGTGTGAAAATTAAGTAAATATCAATCAAGATAGAATTAACAATGTTGTTATCGTCAAAAGTGATTTCCTATGTCACATCTATTCAACTCATCTTAAATTTCTCAAAACATTTTTCAATGCTAACTTTCCATTTTTTATTACTTTCACAGAAAATAAAATGCCCATTTGTAGGAATTCCTAAGAAGCTTTCTCTTTTGAGGTCATTTCTTCTTTCATCAGTGACACTTTGGACACTCTAGTTGTTGGTAATAAAAGGTAAAGGTTATCCAGTACTTTGCTCAATTGCTAGAGAAGATATTTATCCTCTGTGATTTTTACATGCAATGACCCAGTACTTTGCTCTAAATTATACAGAATATTGAGAAATGACAAATAAAATATAGAGCATAGTCTCTTTTAAACAATTGCTATTTTTATGACAGGCATCTTTGTTCTTTTAATTTTTGAGACAGGGTCTGATGTGGGCAAGCTGGCCTGTAACTGCGTTAGGCTGCTACCCTCTAGCTGAGAGTAACCTTGATTTTCCTTATGCTTTACTTCTACTTCCCAAAGTGCTGAGATTACAGGCATGTGACACCATTCCAGACTTTATGACAGACATTGCATAACAGTGATCATGAAATTCCTGAACAAAACTTCATTTGGCATCTTTATATTCACTATCTGATGAACTTCTCATTGTTAAAATCTCCCCTAAGCGTTCACTGTCAATATGTCACCTTCTACTTCAACAGCCCCTGCAAGCTATCCATACTTATATAAAATAAATCCAAAATTTGATTTCTTTTCATCTCCTGCTGTTATTTCAACTCCCACTTCTCTACAGAGAACATCCTTAATGACTCATAATAATTGAAAATCTGGATTCACCCTCACTTGTAAGATCTGGAAAAAGCCTAGCCAGTGTTTTTGGAATAATAGTCCATATGTAGTTTTCAAATAACTCTATGAATCAATTTCAAAATAGAGTAATTGAAGCTGTGAAAAAAATAGAGCAATTTGTTCAGATTTCCACAAACTTTAATAGGTAGAACAAAGTATTCAGTTTAGAGATATCACTAAATATGCCTCTGTTATAATCAGGCTAGGCACAGAGGGATGGTAGGTATCACCATACAAAATATCATTTTCTCTATCTCTGCTATATGTTCAATTACTCCTTAATTTCTGTTCTAGTTACAGCCTTCTGAAGGCAAAGTTAAGCCTCTCACAGTCTTGTCTCTTTTTTCAGAGTATGGGACTTATAACATCAATGTCACTTGTGGGACACTGATTCCAAGAAAATGAAATCTCTGGATTTCTGCTCTTTGACTTCTTCCATGAACATCCCTCCTTTATAGTTTCCTAGTATGCATTGTCTCTTGTTTTGACACAATATTTTATTTATTTTGTGTGTGTGTGTGAGTGTTTGTGTGTAGAACATACCCTGCATGACTTGAAGCTAGTGTGTTGAGATGCATTGGATTTTATGTTTTAATTATAAGTATGATCATGAGGCACTCACCTGTTGTAAGAGAGCAAACCATAATTGGCACAGGGACAGATAGATATGTGGAATAGTTACTGTAAGCACAATGAATATTTGACTTCTGTTAGTAGAGAGGAATTCTTTCCTTTCTGTTGACATAGGACACTGAGAACGATACTGAAATGATGAGCTCTTCTGACTTCAATTGAAAATAAAATAGAAGAACCCTCCAGAACTGAGACATAGATGAAAATTTATAGAGGGTTGAGGCCCTCAATAAGTGTCTTGTAAAGCTAGACTCTGGTTTCTTTAGTAAACCAGACATGTTTTCTTTCATTAGTTCAGGTTTAGGTTTTTGTTGATTGTTTGTATGTTGTTGTTTTAAGATCTAGACCAGGATGCAGCAAACAAAACAGTTGCTACAAAGTTATTTTCATTAAAGCCTAAATTGTTCGTCACTGAGCAATTAATAGAAAACCACTGCTGATTCCTCATGGCCACTTTATAAATTCAATATGCATTCTACTTTATTTTCCTGAAGAATTTTTTTTCCTGTATGACACTTGGAACTGAACTTAGAGCTTGAACTTGAGCTACATCTCTATTCTCATAGTTTTAAAAGAGATTACATAAAGTTCTCTTGAGGAAAAGAAACAAAATACCTGCTGTCTGAGTATACACAAGCTCTTTTCACGAATTTCCTGACATAAATATAATGTTGGGTGCAGTTAATGTGCATCCTGTGGATTCAACAGATGTTCACAGATGTGTTGTACAGAACACTGATCACCTGGTAGACAACATAGAAAATTTTTACTAATGTACATCAAGCATGCCATTAACACATTCAGAGGGCAAATGAGCAAGCTGATATTTGATTTTTCTGTGAATATGTAGTCACTTATCTGTTAATTACTTATTTTGCGGCGTTTTACAAAAGTAGTATTCTTCCAGAGAATGGCAGAGAAATTAGGTCTTCAACAATTTCATGATCACAAGGGTAAATTGTTGAATCCCCAATGTGTTTGAAGATGTATACATATGTTAAATATGTACACCTACATATTTTATTCATTAGGTTTTGAGTTTGTTAGAGACAGAAGTGATTTTTATTTATCTTTGACTTTTTTCAACAATTTTTTTCACTGTCAAATTTCATTGGCAATTTCTTTTTCTCTACTAAATTGAATGAAATTACAAAACAAACACAAGTGGGAAAGAAAGGATATGGTTGACAAAGATTTTAACTGACTATGTATTAAAAGTAGTCTGATTATTCCAAAGGCCAACAGCCCCACTTCTTCAAGGGATTCATTGTTTTGTTAAATAAGTAGCCTTGGAGGTCATTTAGGGACTTGCTGTGCTCCCTGCAGACTCCTGTGACTCAGGCAAGGTGTTATGTCCATGCACAGGCTACAGCAATCAACTGACTAGAACTCCTCCACATAAATTGGGGCAAGCATGGGCTAGTGAGTTGGGTTTAGAGTTGATCCTCTGCTTGGATTGCCTGAAGAAGTAGCATTTCTTTGATGTTGGATTGCCTTTATCTTGTGTGGATTGTTGAATCCCAAAGGAAAGTGTTCCAGGAGATGTAGACTGGTCTTCTTGCAACTATAAGAAGATATACTTTTAGAGAATGGGAAAACACATGAAAGTGAGCAGTGTTCAGTCAGAAGAGAGATTGAGTCCTGTTAGCATTGTCTAAAATCATGGATAAAGCTTCAATCTGTTGTGCATTCTCAATCGTCAGTCAATCCTACTCATGTGGTCATTTATTCTCTTTAGCCAGGCTTTCTCGTAGATTATAACCATTAAGAGCAGGAATTGTCTCAAAAGGATACATAGTCCAATATCACACTCTTTTTTTTTTATTAATGTGCAAGATATCTGAGATAATCTGCCTAAACAGTGGAACAATTTGGCTTTCATCATGGATTCAGAACTATCTGTCCAGAATTGGTTTGGCTTTTGTGTGTGTAAGCAAAGCAGTACCTCATATTGTTAGCATTTGTTGAGGAAGCTGTTCACTTCTTAGCCTGGAAATGAAAAGGATTAAAAAAAATAAAAGAGGAAGAGACTGGTCTCAAAATTTCCTTTAAGGAACTATACCCAATGACTGAAAAGTACCCACGGGGCCTCATCTCTTAAAGGTTACATTGCCTCCTAACAGTGACAAGCTTCAGACCAAGACACATATGCCTTTGGGAATAATCATAACTTAAACTATTTCAGGTTCAAACTAACATTTCTCAATACTTTCCTTTGCAATAAATTCAAAAACATAAAACTCCAAATCTTTCTATATCATTGAGCTGTTAAAAATGAAAGAGTGGAAACTTCATCATGCAGAGGAAAGTTGTGTATGAAAAGATTTTTAAAAAGTGCCAGAGCTTAATTAGTACATAAGAAACACTAAGAATTTCTTGAAGAAAATATGAGAAAATAGAACAGAATCTTAAGGGGTTGTTTTGCTGCTTTTGTAGCACACACACACACACACACACACACAGACATAAGTATAAATTTAGTGTGTGTGTGTGTGTCTGTCTGTCTGTCTGCCTGCCTGCCTGCCTATATATGTGAGCATTCAGGTGCCAAGGGCATGTGAATATGAGAGCACAATTTGCAGGGAGTTGGTTCTCTTCTTCTATGAAACAGAAGTGTTCAAGCTCAGACCATCAACTCTGGTAGCAAGCACCCTTCCCTACTGAGCTCTATTGCAGTCTAGAGTCGCATATCAGGTTAAAACTGAATTTAATCTCCTTTATTCTCCGACATACTATGGTATTCCATTGAAACAGCTTTCAAGCAGTCAAGATTCTTCATCATAATGATCACAAATTCACAGATACGCACACACACACATGCACACACATATAGGGAGAGATGAAGGAAAACAGTACATATGTGACAAGCAAATGTTTACATTTCTCACACATTTACACTCAATTATCTATCGTACATCTGTAGAGAGTTCTTATTTAGTTCTAAGAATAACTTTAAAAGTCACTGAGTCATATGATAGAGGTAGAAATTAAGGCACACAAATATTAAATCAGTGAGGTAAAATTTTAAATTCTGTGCCTTCGTGTCCACCCAGATAGAGTACATTCTCTCTTGAGTTCTTAGTTTTCCTGTTAAACCATTTCTATGAACTGAATTCTACATGTTAGTTTCTTAGAAATAAGCATAGTCATATTGAGATTGGAGAGTAAAAGGCTCAATCCCCATGTTCCTATTTGTTTGAATAATTCTTCAAAATCTAAGATGCCTTTTCTGGCTTACTCTCCAAATTGAATTTAAATCAACCTAAAGACACAAATTGACCATATGTGTTTTTATAATCCATATTACACCAAATAAGTAGAAGTCACCCATCAAATGTTTAGAAATTAATTAGAATTCCTTTCCTTGCTTGAGCATTTCAGTACTGCTAGTTTCCGTTTTGGTACTGTGTTGTATGAGAGAGAGTCAGAAGTAAGGAAACTGAAGGACAGTGAAAGGATTCAAAAGACTTTGTAGGTAATGAGTTTCCATGAACAAAACAAACATTTAAGTCAGAGGTCATTTTACAAGTTCTGTTGTAAATGTAAGAAAGTCTATTCAGTTGAAAACAGTCTTCAAGTGTGGAAAAAATGAATCACCTGGATATATTGCAAAATTATTTGGATGCTGACCTGAAAAAGTTTTAGTGCATTTAAGAATATATGCACAACATATATAGAAGACTGTTACAGGTATATGTCTTTTATGTGTGCAACAATACACATCAAACCATAGAACTCACGGCCACACTCTCTGATGTTGCCAAACTGACTCTGCTAGATATCTCTGTCAGCAAGTTTACCTACAAAGAGGATGGACAATACAGACTTTGTTGTGTCTACTATGGAAGTTTGGGCAAGAGCCCACTGAGCAAATTGACAATCTTTTCTAACAATTTTCAGTAATTCAGTGGTTTAGGGCTTAATATTACAATAGATCTCTAAACCTCAATTCATTTCTTTTTTTTCAGATATAAAAACACTGTTTTTTTTAATAATTTATTTTTTATTTCTTCAAGTTACATCTCAATCACAATCCCCACAATCCCCTCCCTACCTCGCCCCTCCAGTCCCACCTTTCCACCCTCCTCCCCCTCAACCCCCCCATCCTATTCCCTTCTTTTTTTTTTTAGATTAAGGTATTTCATTTGCCCCCCAACAGCTCTCCCTTTCAGTCCAAAAAATGGTTCTTTTTCTTATAACTATATATACAATACAAAACAACAGAAATAAATAGGCCACAATTATAAGAGTTATACGGCTTAGCATACATTCCCAATGTCCAGTCCATATGTATTTGGCACCTGACTTTAACATTCTACTATCTAACCATCTCCATGTGTTTAAAGTTCTATATCTAACTCAGCTTTCATACTAACTTGCCTCATAATTTTAAAAAATATCTTCTTAGATCCAGAATACCCTCTTGATTCCTAAACAACTCAAAATTTAACTATGAGACTCTAGCTATCTATTCTTCAACCACCTCAGAGACCTGAGAGGGATAAAAATATCTGATTATATAGGAAGTGCAGGGCCTGCAGCTTCCAAAACTAAAAAATGACATACCAGTGGCTGCCTGGACAGTTCCCATTTTCTCTCCATACATTACAGCATCAATCTTCAGCCATTTGGCCCCATTTCTCTGACAGACATTGGTTGTAGAGCAGGAATTATGAAGGACTTACCTACCCTGTCTTGGCAGAGCTAGGCTGTCGACTTATCTGCATCCAAGTTTTGTCCTTTTTGGACAGAAATCTGTCTACAGTTGAAGCAAGGGATTTTTCTTGCCAAGAGAACGGCTTACCACCAATTCAATCATCTCCCACTGGACTGTTTTAATTGTGGTAAGTTTGGCTGTTTACAAAGAAATTATAAGGCTAACAGCCTTAAAGACCAAATGACCAGCATGATAAGAAATATGGTATTTTTCAAGCCAGATGTCAAAATGGCCTGTGCATTAACTCCAGGAAATACAGTAACAGCACACAAGCGGTTTCTAGTGGCAGAAAGTTGAGATTTTCTGGAATTTGTAAACTTTTTGGGAGAGGTCAGCATTGGACAAATGAATATATGTCCAAGAAGGACATTTCTAATGTGATCATCAGAAAGTTGGAAATCCTCATCTTATAGGGGTTTATATATTTATTGCAAAGCTAAACTGTTAACTCAGCAGTATAGATTAGATTATAAATTTACAAAAGCCAGAAAATGCAACATTCCTGTGCTCTGAGAAATTATAATTTCACCTCTTGCACATAAACAACTTGTTTTTTTATTAGATATAATTTGAACTGGGTCTTTTCCCAATATTTACATAAAATAAATTTCTTTCAAAGAAAAAAAAGAAGCATGGGTTTAATTTGTTTTTACAAGTAATTGCTAAAACTTAGTGAATAAATTTTATAAAATCTATATATTTTATAAATAAACTTCATAGAAAATTTGAATTTACAATTTTATTTTAAGAAAAGAAGGAAATAGAAGAAAATGTGGGCAAATTATAGTAGTTATACGGGAATTAAAAAGTCCATAATATTGCTGAATTTTCTGATCCAACAACAACTCTATTCAATAATATTTATACATTAGTGATGACATAAAAGTTTGGATACTTGCAAAAAATAGGGAATTCAAGAACCTCTGATTATACCTACCTTGGTCTGTAGTAGCCTGATGTGTAATATAATATGGTCATTAATTGTATTCTATAACTTCTACAAATAATTAAGGAATACTCCTGTCCCTTCAGGTAAAATGGAAGAAAATCATAATTGTTCCAACATATATATATATATTATTTACATATAATATATATGTATATATATTATATGTAAATATAGCCCAAAATATTTGAAGTCATAGATGAGAGCAATGTGTATGTGTTGCACATGTATGTGTACATTCATATACACATGTAAAGAATGAGAGAGTGGCACTTCATTTGCTCTCAAAGCATAGCCTAGAAACCAAACATTTCACTTTAAACATTTAGTATTAATGTTAGGAATTCTCTTACATAGCTCTTGTTTTCATAATGGAGCTATATGTGAAATTTAATGTTAAAACAAAACTTTGAAGGAGTGGAATGAGAAATTCCCTAGTAAAATAATTTTGAAATGATTATTACTGCTTGTCCTTCTGTGTTTCTCTTTAGAAAGGAAAAGCCAAGGTGGATAATATGCTCTTCAAAATTGCTGTGTAAGCAAGGCAGTGTAGTTTAGCTGAGAAGTGTTAATAAATATTCCACAATATTGAATGTAAAGTTTTTTCTGCCTATAATTAGAGCTCTGATTTACTTAGAGAAAGAATGATTATGGAATAATAATTAGAACCTTTACCTCATAATTACTAGAATATATATCAATTTGATTGGTTAAAAGCTGAAGAAATACATACTTGCTTAAAAGAAAGCCCAAAGTATCTTCAGATAACATGTTAGTTTCATAATTTTTACTTGAAATTCACTGTCAATGGGCATTTCATGTCTACATCTGCAAATACTGAAATTAGCTTTAGTATACATACAGTATCTTAAAGTGTATCATTTCATGTACAATTCTTTGTTATTCTTGATTCGTAATCTAAAACATGGAAGAGTGACTGTTTAGATCTTGCTCAAAATGGAGTGTTGAAATTTGTGCCAGGATTTTAATACATTTGTGAGTCACATGAATCGGATATTTCCTGTAGGGTCTACATTTAGTCATGTTTTTATATTTTCACCCCTGCATATACTTTACATGTTTTTCCTTTTGTCTTGGAGGATAATCAAAATCTTGACAGTGGGTGATTACACTTTTCTTCAAATCAAATGGGCATTTGTGCTGCTAAAACCTAGTGTGTTCAGAGAAAACCAATATGCATTGAGTAGATGCCTTGTGTAGAGTAGAATTTCGGTTTTTGCCCCAAATGGATCTTTGTGGACTAAAGGAAACAAAGAAAACTTTCTATGTGTTTTATTATGTATAATAATTATTATTGTTGTATATAATTATTATGCCATAAGTATAGAACTATGAGTGTTCCTATGATTTTCCTGATGACAAACCCTTTGTTCTGAAACAGGAACATCAGTTTTATTAGCATTTGTACAGTTGTTACTATATGTTATCATTTCTTAACCTTGATCATGCAAGCTTTTTTTTGCTGTAGTTATATTATCACCATTATATAGCCTTTATTTATTTTAAGTGCTTCAAATATGCATGCCAAACATTATCTAATCAATTATGTGGTTGTATAGAACTTTACAGTTTTTCAACTATGACTTTCTCAATATAAAATTAGGGAGATTTGGAAAGGAGTATAAATTTTAAATTAATAAAAATATCACCTCAATTTATATCTCCTTGCACTCAGTAGTGTGACAGTATTTTATAAAAGGCTAGATAAACTAGGGAGTAAAAAGAAGTGGTGAATTGTTTTTCAATGGGTATCAACTTACAGAGAAGAGGTATCCCAGTGTTCATTTTCAAAGCAATAGCTAAAGATAAGAATGATAATGTTCTACTTACTTCTTTTAAAACCAAAAGAGTGCTAGAAAGATGGCTCAGCAGTTAGGAGTATTTACTGTTTTTTTTTTTTTTTTTTTTTTTTTTTAAAGAGGTCATAGGTATAGTTCCCCGAACTCACACTACAGGTTATAACTGCCAGGAAATCTAACATATTCTGTGGCACCTGTCTACACACATGGTTTATATGCACAGAAATAAATAAATAGAATGTTTAAAGTAAAAGAAGAGATGTTTTCCCTACAAAGATAAAAATGATTGAGAAGACAGTTGTTATCCCTGCTTTGAACATGACAAGACGTATACATGCCTTAAAATCTAACCAGATATGCTATAAATATGTAATTTTTGTATGTCAATTCATAATGATATAGTTAAAAAATAAAATTTCTCTAAAAGTTTCTATTTATCATTGTATTAAATAATTTGATTACCCCATATTAGTATTCAAGAATAAACTTTCCTCTGACTTTGATAAAATAGTTTATGCATTGTTTAGGTAACATTCCAAATACCTTTATTATCTGCATTGAATTTTATCTGAGAAACATCCAGTGACTTCCCTTTCATTAGAGTGTGACTCATTCTGTTTTATGAAAGTACCACCTGCTGATGCTGCTGGTTATTTTCTTTCACAATCATGGTGACTTTGGATGAAGAAAACGGCAACATATCTGAGGAGCTGCATAGAATATTAAGTATTGTATTGAATTAAACTTTCTTCCAAGCAAAGAAATAGAATACTGTTAAGGAAATGGTAGGAAAACCCAAAGTATGGTATCATTAATTCCAGAATACTTCTTGACTGCATTTGATTTGTTCAGGGAAACTCGATTGTAATTGAAGCTATACTAAGATATATGCTGCTATTACATCATAGCCAATTATGTATTTCCAGAATTTGGGTCAACTTAGATCATTGGAGGTCCTCATGTTTCCAAATGATGGTTCACAAAAACCTAATAATATTGTCTTATGAGGAATATCTGAATTTTTTGTAACATCAATGTATATATAAAAAGTCTATTAGAGAGTTAAACATAGGGGAATAAAACAAACAGGACCCCTCTACACCACTTTAATAAGCGGTGACAAGGATGATGACTTCAAAAGGGCAACATATTTGCTTACAATTTAAAAGCTACTACCAAACTCTGCTGGGAGAATCCTGCCATAGTCCTGCAAATAGTTTCAACTCTCAAATGAAGCCAAATTGCCAACACATCTGCTTTTATGATGTCACCTGACATGACTCCCACCTCGATGAGGGATGACAGAGCTAAAGACCAGGTCAGTTGAACCCAGTAATGTTTTGCCAACAGAAAACAATGAACTGCTCAACAGAGAGAAACAGAAGTATCTTCTGATCTAATTAAAAATCAGCTAGGGTCTTTGGCATAAAATACACCTTTTTACAAGTATTCTATAATAACATCATTTCCCAGGTTTGTTGTAATCCTAAATCAGTGCAAGACCTCAGCAAGCTTAAAAAGTACTTCCAAATCTTCCCTGAAGGAATACACTTTCCTTAGTATTCTTTGTGTGGACGCACATACCTGCGCTTGTTGAGGGAGGATTGCATTGAAAGTGTTAGAAATAAGCTTATTTTTACCTTTCTTTTTTCTTCTCATTTTTTTGAAGCATAATGCTCTTTTTTTTTCCTTTGTACACTTTTAAAGAATTCAGTTGTATTATGTCTAAAGCTGCCTTCCAAACAAATCCAAATGATTTGATTCTAGAATCTAAACATCTTTTATATATTTAGCAAATATGCAAATTAAGGGATTGGTAGGCTTGTGTGACTTCAAAAGTGAAATAAAGTCAGCAGCCATGAAAACACCAGATAAAAGGAGCAACAAAAGGAGCCAGTGGCATAGTGACAGAGCAGGAAGTTGAAGAACACTGTGCTTATGCACTCTGGCAGAGAGGACAGACTCAGGATAATGGGATAGAATGGTAAAATGTGCCAACAAGGTTCCTGATGGAATAAGGGTAAAAAATGTTCTGACAGTGAGAATTTGATTTTGAAGGACTGTCCTTAGGGAATATGGGAAAATCCATTATGTGTGTTTGCCAGAAAGGATCAAGTCATAGAAAATGTTTAGAGAGTCTCAAGTTTTGTGCTCTTCCTTGGAGTGAGCAGGGAGTGCCTGTTAGAGCAACCTAGCTTCCATTGTTACTTTTAGTCATTTTCAAACAACTTGACAATTTTTAGTAAATGTACCTGGAAAAGTGAAACTTGGGTGATTTCTTGGAAAGCACCAGGGAGAGGGATGGGTACAGGGACTGTCTTCTATGCCTGTGGACCAAGAGTCAGGAACAGAAATGATCAGACCCATGAAGGTGGTGTGCCAGGATCATCCTTAGAGGATGGGGTAAGGTAGTCTTCCTCTGTTGAGTGGGAGGCACTTCTACAACAGATATGTTCTGGCTTTTTCAAGTAGCTGAGGTTTATCTGACAGGAGATCTTTTCATAGACAATTGAAAGTCCCCAAGTCAATTCAATTACTTCTAGTCTCTACAAACTTATAGGAATAACATTTTTCTTGAAAATGTTCCACATAGCAATAGAACTTTAACTTATTCTTTAAACTTTATGTTTAAAACTTCCTTTGGCTGTTCTTTCTCTTTTCTATTCAAAAGCTATTTTTTAGTGTTTGTATTGATAATTATTCTTAAGGTGGAAGTCTGACATCAATTGTAACTGTAGAGGGTAACAGAAGATGCTACAGCGTGTCTAATAGACTCCTGAGGGAAAGAGGGACCAACAGGACACCATTAGTTGCTGTGGAACACCAACATGTCTCTTAACAACTCTAAGAAGTAGTTTTGACATTCTGAAATGACACTAATGATCATGTAAAGTGACTCCTGAAACAATTGTATAGGATAAATGGTGTTATGATTATCACTTAGAACAGGACTTTCTTAAATGCATTGTGTAAACTATCTCTTATGAATACTTTCCGTTTTTCACTTTTATTCTTCTGAAAGTCGAGGGATTGGGAAGCTGGAGTAGAAGCAAAGGTGATATTCCTAGACCCATACTTTAGGAACAATGCAAATCAGATTAAGAAGGAGAGTGGTTTGTCCATATGGAAAGCAAAAATGTGCATATTTTTCACCTAGTAGCTCCATTTTTGACCTCATTGGAGTCTTCAGTATGAATAACTAAATGAACAGTCATGGTCTGAGTTGAATAACTTTTCCCAAATCTATCGCACCGTGGAACATTTTTTGGTTAAACGATTCCTGTAACCAATGGTAAGTTGAGCACATTTTGGAAAAGTCTTGTCTAAAAAAATTCTGTACACAGGTATAAGAATAAACCTTACCCTTTGTGTCAACGTGCTGAATCTCTGAGAAATTGGAAAGAGACAACACAAGGACTGTCAGGAATCATATAGTGAATAAATGAACGAGGAGTGCTAAACCCACTTGATCCTTAAGTTTCTAAAGGAGGAAATGAACCTTTAGAAAGGATGACCATGATATTGGTTATTTTGTTTCATATTGCTGGCAGCCTAGTGGTCACTAAAGCTACTTCATAATCAGAAAACTGTCTCAGAGAAATCGACAATTGCCAAATGTTGCAAAGACACTGTTTCAGTCCTGAGAATGCAAATCTCCAGAGTTTCAGTCATCATTCCAAAATTAGAGCAATCAACTTTCCTGTCTCATTGGCAAGCTTCCCACCATGCAGCACTCAAGGAGGATGCCTATTAAGACGGTGAGAGGCAGAGCAGAATAGAGGACTCTGCAGTACTGGAAGATTGTGGAAGACAGTTCAGAAGTATATGAACTCATAACAGAGGAAAATGGTGAGCATGGAGCTAGCCTTCTGTATTTGTTTTGTATTAGGAAGACATTGTACCTTGACTTTTCTGTGGTGAATGAGAGACAATTGCATGTTACTCAGCAATACATAAACACTCCAATAGAATTTTTTCCAGGCAGTTATATGGGTTGGAATGACTGAAGAGGAAAGAGCAAGTGTGCCAAACTAATTGATTCCACTTAGACAAGTAAATGGGTAAAGCAAGAGAAGTATGCATTCACCCAATGTCCATTTAGCCCCAGACACTTTGATCAAACTATACCAATACTTTAGATGCTAATCAATAATTATGCCTCTGCTTTATGGATAACTGTGGCTGGTTTGGGGTGTCTATTTGAAACTAACCAGAGTCATCAGAGAGGAAGGAGCCTCAGTTGAAGAAATGCCTTTATGAGATCCAGCTATAAGACATTTTCTCAATCAATGATCAATGGGAAAAGCCCAGTCCATTGTGGGTAGTGCCATTCCTAGGCTGGTGCTCCTGGATTCTATAAGAAAGCAGGCTGAACAAGTTTGTGAAACAAGCCAGTTAGCAGGGTTCCTCCATGGTCTCTACATCAACTCCTGCCTCCAGGTTCCTGCCCTGCTTGAATTCCCGTCCCAATTCTTCCTATGATGAACTATAATCTGAACGGGTAAGCCAAATATCCCTTTCCTCCCCAGTTTTCTTTTTGGTTATGGTGTTTTGTCACAGCAAGAAAAACCCCAAAACAGTTGTGATTATGACAAATTGGTCAACATTCCAAAAAATTCCATAATGAATAAAATGAGATTTGAACTCAATTCTAATATGTTCTCAATTCCTTATGCATTTTATTACAAAGTATTCTTAAATGATCTCCCAAATACAAGTCAAGAAGTGTCATATTGATATTATTACAAATTCAGTTTTTGTGCTCTTGAGTCAATTCCTTTAATGTCACTTCATTTCTCATTGTGTGCTTTGTGGCATACTGTATATGATCAGGGGGTATGTATAGATATGTATGAGAAAAAGGAGAGGGGAGGCCAGTGAAAAGAAGGAGGGGGGTGGAAAAAGGAAGAGAGTTCCATTTTCTAAGATACAATTTATAGCATATGTTAATGTTAATTTTTTTTTTATAAATACTTTATTTTTTTTTCTTCAAGTTACATCTCAGTAACAAACCCCTCCCTATTCCCCCTTCCTAACCCGCCCTTCCACCCTCTTCCCTCCAGAGGTTTCCCCTTTCAGTCCAACAGCTGGTTCCTTCTCTTATAACAGTAAGTATTATACAAAACAATAGATATAAATATGCCACATTTATGAGAGTAAATTGGCCCAGTATACCTTCCCAATGTTCAGTTTATACCTATTTGGCCCCTGACTTTAACGTTCTACTATCTACCCAACTCCATGAGTTTAAAGGTCTATATGTGACTCAACATTCATACTATCTTGCAACACACTTTTAAGAGTATCTTCTTAGATCTATAACACCCTCTTGATTCCTAAA
>CAJQZJ010033894.1:1440244-1454859 GCA_907164525.1 Lophiomys imhausi | reverse complement strand
GTGTTTGTATTTTGATAGAAATTGCATTGAACCTGTATATTGCTTTTGGTATAATGGCCATTTTTAATATGTTGAGCCTACCTATCCATGAGCATGGGAGATCTTTCCATCTTCTGATATCCTCTTTAATTTCTTTCTTCAGGGACTTGAAGTTCTTGTTTTACAGGTCTTTCACTTTCTTGGTGAGAGTTACCCCAGGTATTTTATATTTTTTGTGGCAATCGTGAAGGGTGTTGCTTCCCTGATTGGGAATTTTTTTAGATTTATACCTATGTGCTATTTTGCAACCTGTTGTATACATGTTGTACTTATTAAACAGGTCTTTGAAGAGGCCCTATCTATCTCTTATATTAGGATAAGCAAATGTTGCTTGTCTCTTAGCAACTTGATTTCTGATTAGCTTAGAAAATAACTATAGTAGACTGTCATAGTACCTAACAAAATGACAGGCTTGCATGACTATTAGTTTGCATTTCTTAATTATCCTAAACAGTTTATGACAATTAGTAGCAAAAGCCCAAAACTTCACATTTCATTTTTTTTCTTTACCCCCTGACCCTTCCATCCCACTTCTCTGGAGTGGAGTGTCACTATATAGCAGTCCCTCATCCCAGTTCAGAGGTCATATGAGGGCCAAGAGCCTCCTCATATAATGGGGGTCTAAGAGGCAGCACCACCAGGGCAAAGTGTCTCATTTCCAGGGAGAGAAAACAAAAAAACAAACAAAAGGTGCTTGAAGAATAGATAGCTAGAGTCTCATAGTTAAATTTTGAGTTGTTTGGGAATCAAGAGAGTGTTCTGGATCTAAGAAGATGTTTTTAAAATTGTGATGCAAGTTAGTATGAAAACTGAGTTAGATATAGAACTTTAAACTCATGGAGATGGTTAGATAGTAGAATATTAAAGTCAGGTGCCAAATACATAAGGACTGGACATTGGGAATGTATACTAAGCCATATAACTCTCATAATTGTGGCCTAATTACCTCTGTTGTTTTGGATTGTATTTATTATTATAAGAGAACGAGCCATTTGTTGTACTGAAAGGGGGAGCTATTGGGGGGAAGAAGATATACCTTAAACTTAAAAAAAAAGGAAGGGGATGGGTGGGTTGAGGCAGAAGAGGGTGGGAGGATGGGACTGGAGGTGGGAGTAGGGAGGGGACTGAGATTGAGATGTAACTTGAAGAAATAAAAAATAAAGAGAAAAAAAAAACAGGTCTTATTGTAGCCACTCACTATTGTCTTCAGTTTCCACTCCTTGTTTCCCTGAATTAACTCTCAGACTCATTCATGGAAAAAAGTCATTCAGAAATTTAGTTTAAAATCAAATGTCTCCTTTAGAATTAATCGCATCACTCATTTTCCTGCTTGTATGATTTTTCTGTTGTTCAAGCAACAGACATTTTGCATGCTAAGCACTGCTTATACTTTCCTTCACGTGAAAGAGTGGCTGCTGACCTCTGCAAGCTGATAACAGTAAAATTTGCCTATGAAAAGATAGATAACTTCCTGGATGTTTGGAAGGACAGAATTTCCCAAGCACCCCTTAACTTCTGCTTATAAGTACATGGGTGTTAATATATAGCTTATATATAAGCTCCAGCTTATATAGGTTTGGTATCAATAGGACTGTTATTGGTAAATATATTCAACAATATAGCTCACTATTCAGTGTCTGATAGATGACAGTGGAAAAGCTTTGAAAGCCTTAAAATTATATTAATGGAATTTGACAAAGTCCTCTTCATTGACCAGAAAGCATCATTGGATAAATATTGATGAGAAGTAACATGCATATCACACTTCTTGTATTTTTTCTTGACCTGTACTTATGACAATGAATTTTTACTGCTGTCATAAAGATGGGTGCTTGGAGCAAATAAGGATTAAATGACTTATACCAGACTGTATAGAGGTAGCCAATGCTTCAAAACAGACCTGAATCCAAGCGGACCTAGTTGCAAAGCCACTGACTTATGTTGACATTGAAAGCACATGGTGTAAAGGCAACAGGCCTATAGATGAATCATCAGAGAAAGCATTTGGGCTTAATAAGATGATGACTGAGAATACATATGAATCTGAGTAGCCAAAGAATACTTTCTCTGAACAAACCTTCTGCTGACCATCAGTGATTAATATTTTTAATTTGAAGCTATGATGTGAACTACTTATCATGCATTTGAACTTAGAGTACACTGATTTTGAATTAGTTTGATACACTCGAACCAACACTATTAATGTCCTAGTGTGATATGATCTCCTTATGTGCATAGGAATTTGGATGTCATATAATGACAAACGTATACCCTGAAAATCCAAGTGTCTGAGCACTGCACAGTCTTACAAGGATCTAGGCTGATAGGCATACCAGAAAAAGATCAGTACTCCAAACATAAGCAGTTTGAGTGGGAAACAATTCATATTTAGAGATGTTCAGTAATGGGGTGGAACCTTGGGAGGTAGGATTCACAGAAAATGGGAAATTTTAATTCAGTCCTGAGAGACAGCTTTGGGGGAGATACGAAGAATCTTTGTCAGAGGTCTGAGGTAAGTAATTGTAAGAACAATGTCAAGCAGTGTTTAAGTCAAGAACTATGACTGAAGTTGCAGTTCTTCTGTGTCTCTTTTTCTCTTTTGTGTATGATTTGATTTATTTTTAGGTAGAAATCATTCAAGAGACATGGCCAGAGAACAAAAATCCCCCCTTTTGTTTTGCTAGTGTAACACACATATAGAGCTAATGGAAAGGCCCCTTCAAATAACAGCTCCGGAGTGCACCTCTCAACCGTAGACAGAAGAGTTTTATTTAAGATGTAACCTGAGTCTTATCACCTCAGGAACCTTCCTTACATGGTAAAGAGAATATATCAACTGCTTATTATAGACACCCAAGAAGCTATCAGTTGTTCTTTATATGGATATCTGGAAACCAGGAAGCTACCTCCAAATCTGTTGGGATTCGGATTCTAGCCTTGTCAAACAATCTACCACACTCACATGGTTTTCCTAAGCATTGCCTTTCTTTCCGTGTTATGAACTTCTGAATCCTACAGAGCCAGTCACATTTAGAGTCCAAATGCAAAGGAGTCTGGGATATGTGGGTTTGTCTTTGTTGTCTCTGCTTGCAAGAGTCATTAACAGGAAACAAGATGGGTAAGCCCATCTGAATTGTCTAAGAATTCATAATATCAGTGTGGCACCACTCATACCAACATATACCATCATATCAAGCCCATAACATTGGGAAGCAGCTGTTTTTTGTGCAATAGCTTCCATAGAGTGGGTATGGAATAAATCAGAAGATACAGACCCCAGGTTACACCCGCGACATTAAACATCATTTCTTTCATTCTCCCTGGTCAGTTCTGCCAAGCTTTTCAACTAGCTTTCAAGAAATTTGGACCCATTCAAAGTTAACACACTAAACAAAAATATGTTGCTGGCATTGGCATTCCTGGCCAAGCGCGTAAAATTAACCAAACTACAGGTACTCAAAATAAGACATAGAAAAATTGATAGTGCTTGGAAGACAAAACTCTGCAACATGCCTCCTAGTAATTGTGTTCCAGACTAACCCCGGGAGGAAAAAAGAGTTCGATTTAAATTGCAAGTTATGTTGTGCACGCCTCAACCAGAGAATATTATTTCTTAGGGCTTTGCTATACTCTTCAGGTCACTGTAGAGAAAGTAGCAGAATGACCCTGGCAGGGTGGGGCTGCAACTACTCTATCAATGCCTGCATAATTGCTGGCAGAGAGTTGCATTCCTGCAATTAGGGATCATCAGCCAGGCTGGCAGCATCCCAGGACAAAGGGAGCATGCCATCGAGCCTGTGGAGTAAGGTAGAGTACAGGTCCTGGGAGACCCGGTCAGAATACTTTTCACGTGAGTTACAAGAGGAGCCATGGTGTAGAGCATGTGGCTAATTGTTTGTTTGCTGTTCGCATTTGGAATCCAAGTACACAGGTCCACTCTGTAAAACAGGAATCAAAAATCCAAAGCACCTGAGAGCTTCAGTGGGACTCAGGAAACGGAAAGCTCCTTGCTAGGCATGAGGCAGAAAATGACAACTGTCACAAGAGTGGGGGCGGGAAAGTGAACAGATTGGTCACTTCCTGAAGATGCTCTATGTGCCAATTTTCTTCACGATAATAGGGACCCATTAAGACATAGTCACTGAAGTGAGAGGACAGGTGCTTTAGGGATGCTATTTAATTGCTATGTAGGATCATTAAAAATGAGTTAGCCTAAAGCAATGAGAGAGAGAGAGAGAAAGCGAGAAGAATACACATTCTTGATTAAATGTTTAAGACAACCTTTCACTTATAAATAAGGAACATGTTTGAATTGGAACAAAGAACCCTCTCTAGACTACCATATAATATAGTGTATGATTTCTGGAACAGAGACTTCACTAGAGTAGGATACAGGGCATGTATCTTGGTGGAAGAGCTTTTGTTGGGCATCTTACTTAAGAAAATTAAACTAACTTAATAAGCACTTGCTACTCAGTGCCTAACAAAGAACCATGAAAGGAATTTTACACAATTTTCTTCTCTGCTCTGTTACCCTAGAAATAAATGTACTTTTGCTATATCACTACTAGTGACTTTTTGATCTACCTAATATGAGAGGTGGTGCCAAGTTTCTATTCATAAGCCTTGGCCTCACGTTTGTGCTAACCTTTATCCTTTCCATAAGAAAGACAATGCCACTGCATCCTTCCCTTTCAGAAACATGGTGCCCTCACATATTTCTGGAATTAAACAAATATCCTGCTTTTTGTCTTCTGGATTTTTCATGATATTTTCTTCCTGAGTTCATGCTGATTATGGAAAATGGATTTTTTCAACATTTTTACTTTTTTCACATTCTTACCATTTTTCCATCTTCTTCTTTCACAATATGAAAATATTTGTTTTGATCAGATATACCAAATTTTGAGATCATAGAATAGGGTTCAGATAGTGTCTTCAAAGTAGTATAGTCTAAATTCAGCAAAAAGCAAGTGGAGTTTTTCCTAGAACAGCCTGAGTAATTCCATCCTTAAGGATGGAGAAAGGGATTAAGAGGGGGTGGAGAAGAGACACACTGTGTCTGGAGCCATGTTCTAAAAGTTGCCAGTTGAACTGAGTTTAAGATTCGGCTTAGCCGGGCAGTGGTGGCGCACACCTTTAATCCCAGCACTTGGGAGGCAAAGGCAGGCGGATCTTTGCGAGTTCGAGGCCAACCTGGTCTACAAAGTGAGTCCAGGACAGCCAGGGCTACACAGAGAAACCCTGTCTCGAAAAACCAAAAAAAAAAAGATTCGGCTTAATTAGAGTGATTAGGGAAGGAAAGTTCCTTCCAAAGAATGATCAAATATGAAGATACAGACCATTATTTATATGTGCTGCTGCATCTGGAGCTCTTGGGGTGGTTGAATGAATAGATTTAAATGTTAGATAAAAGCTCCTCAGGAGGGATTCAAAAGTCTCCAGAGGAAATTTCTAACTGTACGGGAGAAAGATAAAGATCAATTGAATAATATTCACTTTGCTCTCCATGGATATTCATTCTGAAATACCAACCTACTCCACCATGGTGGTCTGGGTAAAGAAAGTTTTCTTTGGGCAAGATACCTGTTTTCAAAAAGGATCAGTTGGTGATGATCTGTGAGAGAGTTAGGATAAAATAAAATTAAACCTACTGCAGCTGAGCCCCTGGGAGCTTTTGTACACTAATATAGATGAACCTAGAAGAATTAATCCTGGGAAGAAAACAGATTAAAGGACATCACCCTGGGAAGCCTCCTTAGACACCTGAGTACTTCAGGATCTGAAACACATTAGATGGAAGAGATTCCAAACAGGAACTTAAGTTTGACATTTTTAAAGATTTCTATGGGAAACCAATGAAGTTCTTTAATACATAGTTGTATACTTATCTCCAGAAGCAATATCTATCAACATTGTCCCCTCCTCCTCTCACTGATCGCCCCTTCTTGTTGTACATTGTATTGCCACATACTTTAAAGGAATTTTCTCCTCAGGAAACATACATATCTAGTGGTGTGACTTTCAGGAATGCAAACATTGACTGCTAGTTCAAATAGCTGTTGCCTGATCCTCCTATTGATAAGTTGCCATCAGTCTTGTGGGACCAATACTTCATTTAGCTATACGACTAATCTTTCATTAGTGGTTCAAAACAGTAATTTTTTTTTCTCTATTGCGTCTTCTGCAATTGTTAACTCAAATTCCTGTAGGCTTTCCTCCATGATCTGGTGTTATTCTACTATGCAAAATTCACACCAAAGCATCTAGGAAAAAATGGACTTGTTCCTTTTAATTCTCTACTAACCCTTTTAAAAAGAAAAATGACTGATGCATTGACTATGTCCAAATGCAGATTAGTGGATTAGTGTTTTGATAAGATTGTTTGCAGCCTGTAATTACTCCCACCCTATCTGCTGCGATCTTTTTAGAGCATCATGAACTCATAGATTTTTATACATTCAGTATGTTTCATTCAATTGTAGTCAGTCTTTTAATGCTTAAATTGTCCCATCGAAAGCCATTTTCCAGCTGGTTCCTGTGCACTTTTAGCATAACCTTCTTGGTTTTTGAAATGTTTTTGCTTTTATGCTTCTCAAGATTTTCCAGGCTCATCTTCTGTAATCTTGCTCTAGGCTGAGTTCAGCCATTTTTTTACACCCTAAGGAACATTGTGTCATATTAGGCAAAGATGAAGTTGAGACATCTTTCTATGTGCCTTAAGTGTTTTGTACTACACGTAAACAGCCTTTGGAAAAATTGTTCTTAGCTATTAGCTTAGCAATATTTCTGCAACTAAGAAAATACATATGTATACACATATTCTGTTTGTCTTATATAAAAATACCACGATATATTTAGTATACTACCCCTCTGATTGATATTTATTTAACTTATTAACATATCTTTGAAATTACTCTACATATATGGAATATATGAGGAGGAATTTTAAAATTGTTTTTAAAGTTTGTTAGCACTTTTGTCTGTGGATGCAAGCAGACCAAAATTAATGTAGTGAGTTCCTTTTCCTTTCATACAGAGTTGTCATTATTTATGTCTTTTGTTATTGCTAATAATACCAGAATGAATACCCGATATAAAAATCCTTTTATTGTTCATTTGGTCTTCGAATGCAATTCTGGATAGACTTCCCAAGAAGAAGATTGGACTCAAGTGGCATTTCTATATACAGACTTGTCGGCTTTTTTTTTTTTTTTTCAGTCAGATTCCCCTCATTGATGATTAGGCCATTTTTGATTTGTACTCTCAAAGTATAGACAAAACTTTTCCCAGGTATAATCTCAAGTTTGGTATATTATGTCACTGAAGTAGAATCATGGATACCTGACAGGCTGTGAACAGTATCTCAAAGACTTTCTAAATGATGATTTGTTTGTTTTCCTGTATTAGGAGTGACCTTGGACTTCTTTTAAATATGTTAAGGGGAACTTGCATGCTCTATTTTTGAAAAACTATCAGTGAATGTGGGAAAGAGGAGCTTAAAAAAGATGAAGCAGATAAACTGGACACCATGGTCTCTTCATACTTTAAACAGACATTGCCTCCACCAGCCATTTAAATATGATAAAAGAAGAAATAAGAACACTTAACTCAGAGTAGATTTATAATGATAAACAACAGATGGAAAATTGCAAAGTATTACAGGGTGCCATGCTTAACGAGCAAGGTCCCTGGCTGCAATTATCTAATCTCTCTTTTTTCTTCCTCTTATTTTTCTATTTGGTAAAGTCATAAAGTCTGACAACATTGTCAACCCTATAAATCCTTGGAGTCTGCCTATTACCTTGTGATATAGCTCTGCAATAGTACTGAACAGACTCTTGTTCCCATGATTGGTTTCTCATTTGTTGTTCCTTAATTTTGTCAATGCCACGCTTCCTCTCTCCTTTACACTTATCTCTGGTAATAGTAACAATGGGGTTGCTTAGTTCTCTTTGGTGGTAAAGAATAAATAGGAAAGATGAACTCACCACTTTACAGAAGTGATAATGTTTTCCATCAACCTCCTGTTAAAAACTCACACCTTAGATTTATACACACTGTCAAAAACACAAATCTTCCACATGCTAATGACCTAGATATTTCTGAAGTCTCCTCATGTTTGTCTCATAATATAATTTATCCTTCATTGGAAAAAGGGTCAGTGGAATTGACTTATTGCTTTTCAATTCATTGGTCATCTCATGTCTGAAATGTCAGTGAGAATGATATTCTTTCAGCTTTGTGAGTTTAATAAATTTGATGCAGCCTTTCATATTTAGATGCAGTCGTTGCAATATAGGAAGTCCTGTTGCACTGGTGAAAATAGTTGGAGGATAAATTTGCAGCACAGTACAAAGAGTAGCAATCTAAAAGAGTCTAAACTAACAGATAAACCCAGAGCACTGTAATAGATTAGAAAATGTAGGATGAGGAAGAAGCTTCCTGTGTTTCAGACGAAACCACATGGAAAAGTTCATCTGTCTAAACAGTAGTCCTCCACCTACAAGAGAACACTGTCCAGGGTATTCACAGCATCGTGCTCTGTAAGACTCAGTAACAAAATCTTGTGGTTCTGTACACAGGAAGTTTAATAAATGTTAGTCATGACTTTTAGGTGGCTTAGAGAAGTTAAAAAAAAAAAACAATATGAGAGGAAGGACTTTAGGAAAAAGAGTGGACTCAATTATTAGCAAGTCTCAGGTGACTTTCCAAAGGGCGGTTTCCGCCAACTAGAAAGGCAGGAAAGCAAACTACAGCAAGTTAAGGAGGTAAATAGGCAATAAATACTTGTCATAGAGAAATCAATAGAAGCAGAAATCAATAGAACCCAGGAAGTTCATCCATTCAAGCCATCGGAAAGTGAAAATAAAATCCTAAAGTAAAATGCTAAAGTGATCCGACAGGTTTTCTCTCTTTTAAGATGAGGATTGTACTGGAAAGCAGAGGGCATTTGACAGACAGGATGAGAGAGCTGGCTGGCAGGGCTTGGCTGTTGTGAGGGTGATCCATGTTAATGCCATGAGAAACAGGGTGAAAGGCAAGGAGGTCCATTCATGTGAGGGTAACACACAGTCTGATTTATAGCCTACTAGATCAAGGGCATTTTCTTACTAGACAAAGTGGCTTCCCATTTCATCTAAATCTAAAGGACCACAGAAATTATATGACCCTGACAAAAATTTTAGCAGGCTATGGCATTAATGAATTAAGCTCAAAACCATAGCTTCGATATGAACAAATGACCTTAAGTAGAGATTAGGTCACAAATGGTCTTCTCCAGGGAATGTAACCTAACAGTACTGTGTTCATTCAGGACCTGCAGGGAAGATCTATATAAGTCAAGCACCAAATATGCCTGTTAATTATACTTAGGTAATAAAGAAATAGTTTGTTTTATTTCTGATTAAAAAAAACTTGATCTAGAATATAAAGTTTCATGTTTATTCCTCAGAAATATTTTTTGTCCTTAAAAATATTTTTGAGGGGCCTGGATTATTGTTTTCTTTCTTTTTCTTCACAAGTCCTATTTTAAAAGCAATTATGAAATGCATTAGCAAGCAGATGTCCATTCTTTGATGCTGTTGTGATGAGTCAAAACAAATCTGTCATAAAAATTGTATTAAACTGCATAATCTGCTCACTGAAGCAAGTAAAACACACCAAACAGAAACAATATCCAGAGGGTCATGATTGCAGCGGTTATAATGAGAGCCTTAGAACAATCTCATGTGGCTAAAAGTGTGAAGCCTCTGGAATTCGATCATGTAAGTAACTCCATTTAAGATGGGAGAATTTTCTTAACCTCTCTGCCTTTGTGGTGGTAATAATAACCTATAACCTCTAGGATTACTGATATAGTAAACAGGCATGCAACACCCTGATTCTTAAGAATTACTATGGATTTTTTTGTTTGTTTGCTTGGTTGGTTCTACCTTAGGTCTTTGGGCTTTCCAGTCTCCAGGTCCTGGCCATCCAGGTGACATAGGACATGGACTCCCTCTTGTGAGATGGGTCTCAAGTTAAGCCAAATATTGGTTGAGCAGTCCCACAAGTTCTGTGCTGCAGCACATCTTGCAGGCAGGACTCTTTTTTTTTTTTTTTTTTTTAAGTTTCTTTTTTTTTTTTTTTTTTTAGTAATTTATTTTTTATTTCTTCAAGTTACATCTCAATCACAATCCCCTCCCTACTCCCCCCTCCAGTCCCACCCTTCCACCCTCCTCCCCCTCAGCCCCACCATCCTCTTCCCTTCTTTTTTTTTTTTTTTTAGTTTAAGGTATTTATTTTTCCCCCCAACAGCTCTCCCTTTCAGTCCAAATAATGGTTCTTTTTCTTATAACTATAAATACAATACAAAACAACAGAAATAAATAGGCCACGATTATAAGAGTTATATGGCTTAGCATACATTCCCAATGTCTAGTCCATATGTATTTGGCACCTGACTTTAACATTCTACTATCTAACCATCTCCATGAGTTTAAAGTTCTATATCTAACTCAGCTTTCATACTAACTTGCCTCATAATTTTAAAAATATCTTCTTAGATCCAGAATACCCTCTTGATTCCTAAACAACTCAAAATTTAACTATGAGACTCTAGGTATCTATTCTTCAACCACCTCAGAGACCTGAGAGGGATAAATATATCTGATTATATAGGAAGTGCAGGGCCTGCAGCTTCCAAAACTAAGAAATGACATACCAGTGGCTGCCTGGTCAGTTCCCATTTTCTCTCCATACATTACAGCATCAATCTTCAGCCATTTGGCCCCATTTCTCTGACAGACATTGGTTGTAGAGCAGGAATTATGAAGGACTTACCTACCCTGTCTTGGCAGAGCTAGGCTGTCGACTTAGCAGGCAGGACTCTTAACAGTGGAAGAGAGTTTATCTCTAGCTCTCCTGCCTGCTCTTGAGACATTTTTCCTCCTATGCGGTCTTTCACTTTATCGTATTACATCTTGTTTTGTCTTGTTGGGCTGTAGTCCCTTGAAGGCCTGTTCTTTTCTGAGGAGGAAAACAAAGGGGCCTGGATTTGGAGGAGTGGGGTTGTAGAAGGGAGCTGGGACAGTGGACAGATGTATTATATGAGAGAAGAATCTATTTTCAATTAATAAAAAGAAAAAAAGAGTTGGTATAAGCACTTACTTTATAGATGCACATATATGTATGTATGTATGTATATGTGATATATTGTCTTAGTTTCTTCTGCTGTTGTAATAAAATACTCTGGCAAACGTATCTTAAGGGAGAAAGTGCTTATTCAGATTACTGTTCTAGGCTATAGTCAATCCCTTATAGAAGGAACTGGTCACAATATATTCATAGTCAAGAGCAGAGAGAGTGACAGATTAATATGTGCACACTAGTGCTCAACTCACTTGCTATCTCCACTCTTAACACAGTTCAGGATTCCCTGCCTAGAGAGTGGTGCTATGTAACCTAAAAATTGGCGGTGGTGTTGGAGGAGCGAGTGATGAGTGTCCCTGGTAGTGCGGGTGGTCAGCAACGTCTGGGGGATGGAGATCAACCTGCATACCTGCTGAGGCCTGAACGGACCAAGCTTCCCTCTGTCGCCCAACTGGATACAGCCCTATTGGCTGTTAGAATCCCTGCAGACTGAAGCTCTGTGTCGAACAAACATGGGGGGTCCAGAAAAGTGCAGGCACAGTTGGAGAAAATATTCTCAGGCAGTTTAGAAATAATAACAGCTCTGAGACAACATATTTGGTGACCCTTTCATTACAGACTATGTCACGATGCTCTTATCTCCCCTATGGATCCTAAAATCTATGCAGGTGCTCCCTGAGATGGGTTAAGGCCTCTCTTGAAAACTGTGAGAAGTGTGGATGGGACCTTTGGGTGTGGTTGAACTTTATTGACTGGGATTGGGATGCTGGCAAGGCTACATGGGAAAGAGATGGGCTCACCTGTGACCACCTGTAGGGTAACTTCTACATGCCACAGTGAAGGTAGACCTTCGAGGTGTGTCCATATGCTCCAGAGAGACAGCCTGAAGCAAGGAGAGAGCGGGACCCTCCACAACTACTGACCTCAGTTTTAGAGCTTATAGCTCCAAATGTTGAGGTATCTGGGATATGGGTCTGCACAATCTCACTATTCCCAGCCACACACTCTTGGAGCCACACCCAACAGTGCCACCTATAATGTGGGTGGCTCTTACACATCAATTAATTGAAATAATCTCCTGTAGCTGGAGCCCCATTCCCCAGGTAAGTCTAGATCATGCCAGGATGCAAAAAAGACATATATATATAATATATATATATCCTGAATATGCATATTTATTCAGATGTTAAAGTATAATAATGTACAGGTTGCTGCACTAGTCATTGAGAGTAACTGACTAAGGGAATGATGCAGACATTGCTGTGGACATGCTTGTTAACCTGGAAATCCATATGCATGACAACGTATATCTCTCTCTTTCCTTTTTCCTCAGTTATGTTCATCTGAAATACAACTTGAAAAAATGCCTATCTAGGGGTACTTTGACTAATACAAGCAAAAAAGGTTGGAAACATCTCAGAACTGAGTACACATTTAGGCTGATTTGTGTACCTATTGCTTTAAATCAAAACCATGTTTCAATGGTTATAAGCAAGAACATTTACTGAAAAAGAAATTTTTTTAAACCAAACGATAAAAGCAACAACGTTTCAAATTTTTGCAAAGGCTCTTTTCAAGTATGCCCAAATAGGTAGTCTGTTGTAATGTTGTAAAGACAGTCTAACGTTTAAATGCTTCCTCTGCTTTCTTAAGATGGGTTTGTTGAATTTCTGGACTCCCTGAGTAGATCTTTGCTTTAGAATATTCATTTGCCAAAGAGCATTCCTGTGGAGATACACTACCAGGCTAAGAACAACAAAATAGTAAACATAAGCTCCTATGTATTTTACTGTTAAAGCCCCAGAAGCAACAATCTTATCTAAAAGTCTGTAACACAAGCAAATTAATCTGATTTGCATGTCATTTAACCAGAGGATGGATTTCCATGGATCTGGATCATCTCAAACAAAAATTAGATTAGCAGCCAGTTTAATCTGGTTTGATGAAAGAGAGAAGAAAGCATATTTAAATAATTTTACATTTAAAAGGGTGAAAGGAACATATAGATCATTCTTTAAATAAAGAACAGCGATGCTCTGTCACAACTCTATAATCCAATCAAAAAAATATTGTCTAACCCGATTATGTAATAAGATTTGAAATTATTTTTGGATTAGAATAAAAATGTTGATCTCAAACACTTTCCTAGTTTCATGAAACTAATCAATGGTCATAGGACTTAGTGTTTAAAATAAGTCAAGGACATAAGATGGCCAGAAATCCTTAGACACACACACACACACACACATACACACACACAAAAACTTCAATAAATTCATTTGGAATTAATTTATCTAAAAATGCTTAAGATTCCATCACTTTCATGTTTAAAATTTTTAATTTAATTTTACCTGAAATTGTCTTCCAAAGTGATTTCTTAAAATATTCTGAAATGATTCCCATCATCAACAGCCCACGCTTTTCCCCACAAAAAGACATTCTGTGTCAAAGAGATCATACCGTGCCTTGGTAAACAAATATAAAAACAACACTGGTTCAGGACCTCTATCGTTCTGTTACAAAGAAAAAGCAGCAGGGTGAAATCATACTTTTTTGATGACCCATTCTCAAAAGTCATGTTGTGCGATTCTGATTCATTTGTTTTTGAAAACAGTTGTGAGGTCATGCTCTTCCGGGGTGAGGCCGCAGGGTGGGGCTGGGATAATAAGCTTCGACTTTCAGTGTAATGAGCATCAGTGTAAAACTTACAATGGACACGTGGAATGTCGTATGTATGGCAGTGCAGGGCTCCACCTTGTCAGGCAGAACTTAGCGTAAAGGTAAGCCTTCACTGTGATTCAGTGCTTTCTCTGTGGTATAATGAACAACCTTCATAATTATGGATGGTGACCTCACTTAGGGTATCAAAATGGGCTTTGTTTGACACCAATGGTGCCATCTTCTACTATGAGACTTGGGAAGTTTTATGTGAACTCTTGGAATCTAGAGTACTCTGGAGGAGAGTAAAAGGGCAATATATATATATATATATATATATATATCTTTGTTCTTTCTCCTTTTATTTATTTTTTATGTCAATTACTTCAATTTACATCTCCATTACAATCCCCTCCCTCTCCTACAATATTCTGGGTTTTATCTTGTGTTCTACATCTAGATTCTGTTCACTTTCCTTCTTAAAATTATTTTGGTTTATATAAAATTCAATAATATAATATTAAAAATAAAATAGAACTTCATGTTTTGGAAACTAAATTATTCTTTCCTTGCTTTAGAATATAAGAAAGAAATGGGTAGATAAAATCATAAGCAAAATAAACTGAATGAGCATAGTTTTAATAGGTCTGGAGATAGTGAAGGATCATAAAAATATACTCAGCAAAGGAAGAGAGGAATTTATAATAATATTTCAGCAACTCACTCTGGTAGTGTTGGTGAAGAAGGGAGAAAGAGAGTGGTTTGATTGTTTGCCCAATACTCAC
>CAJQZJ010033894.1:1419510-1440234 GCA_907164525.1 Lophiomys imhausi | reverse complement strand
ACTTTTAGTTCAACCTCAAAACCAAGGAAGGACCAGCCTGCCTGGCCAACTTCATTCTTTCAGATATTCATCTGGTTTTCCAATAGATTCTGTCTCAATCTCAGCTTCTAGGCTTCCCCTGTTTTGTGGCATCAATACCTCTTCATCTCATTTATCTTTGCTTCTTCTCTATTATCTGATTACTCAGCAGTCGGGCAGATGTCTTGTTTAAACCTATCTCCACATCTGCTCTCTTAGTCCAGGTACCTGTTTTCTCTCAGCACTCTACAAAGTCTATGAAACCTTCCTCTACTTCTTTCAAAAGGTGCATGTAGAGTGGCCCTAATAGCAGCATCAACAACAGCAGGGAATGTGCAAGGAATATAGTTCTTGAACACCATTCTATACCAGCTTAATACATTGCAGGATAATGCTGTCCCACACTGAAGTTTTTAGACCCCTGATACAGAGTTAACTGTGAATGTCAGATCATATTTTACAACTTGTTTGGTCAAATTATTTAGTGACATGCAGACCCCCATGATCATACCAGGGAGTAAAATGGCACCATTTATCTTTCTTTCTCTAGAGTCCTTCCATTTAAACAACAGTCATTCTTATCTACTATATGTGAATTCTGAGACTGTGAATGGGCCACTACAGGCCCTCTCAGGGCTCTCCCATTTATACCCTCCCCAGAGTCCCCAGATTTAAACTATCTGCAGCTGACAAAAATCACACCTCGTCTGTCTAGATCATAACACAGTAATAGTGGCTATGGACATTCTGAAGGAGCCCTATATCCCATACCTGGAATTAAAATAAAAACATATTCACATAATATAACTGGGTTTTCAAAGAAGCCACATTTCTCACTATGAATGATAGTGGACACTCTAAAGAACAGAGTGCCTATAGAAACGGAAAGTATGAAGGTGGTGTTCTAGAGACTTCAGGTGGAAAGGAGAAATATTTCAGGGAATGCACCAAAGATCCTGGGTATCACATGTTAGCAAAGGTACATTTAATCTATATCCTGGGACTTTGAGGAAGGTTGAATTTATAAATGACAGAGTGATTGATCAAGTAGGAGAAATCTTATGGCAGCAGAGCATTCAGCATGGTCATTATTGTCTGTTTTAGCCAAATTCATAGAATTTGGAGCAAGACCAGAACAGAAACCATTTTAATGGCTTGTAGTGTGTCAAAACAAGACACACGTTCAAAATTGCAGACAAGGAAGGTGTTATTATTAAAGAAACAGCTAGTAAAAGGCAAGTAATTTGCATATGGACAGTATGAGTAGTGTTTTGAAGACTTTTCTGAATTAGTGACACATTAAATACAAAGCAGACATAAGGATGTTTTCCCTGGAGAGGAGAGATATAGCACAACTCATTTGCAAAGTCTCTCATAAATGAGGATTTCCTCATCATTAGCTATCCAAGCACTCAGAGTCTATCGTAGTCTTTTTTCACAAGTTGGTGGAAGACATTGACATCCTCCATCTATAGCTGGTTTTCAGGGCTTCAGAGTACAAAGACTGTGGTGTCACTACACCATCCATTGAGATTTCAGAGGAAAGGAGATTGGAAAGTGAGCTGTGGGGTCAGAATCCTTAGAAGGGTATGTCAGAGAGGGAAGCTTGAATATGACTTGAACTGAGAGTACAGATGGAATACGCACTTCAAGAAGTTAAACATGACAGAAATGTGTGATATATGCTGATTATAGCTGCAGGTTGTGAGCAGAGCCAGCACAAGAGAAACGGTAGGTGGCTGGCAGCTGACAAGGTAATAGGGAAGGGCTATCCGTCCACTTTAGAGGTCATATCACATAAAGGATGCCGTAGATCCTGGACAGGTGGCCTGGTACTTAAAATTTGCTTTGTGGTCTTACCACTGTTTTCTGTATTCCCAGTCTCCATTTCAAAATGGGAATGCCTTCTCAGCATCATTTTACTTTGGAAGTATGCAATGTTAACTTGCCTTTGACTTTTCCCGAAGCTCATACCTAAGAGCTGATCTTGAATCTTAGAGGGAACTTTGAAACTTTCTTCTAAAAAATTAATTAAGTAGTGAATATTTATTGTCATTTAAGGTCTTGTACTTGCTAAGCGAGCACTCTACCACTCTGTGTTATATCTCATGTCCTCTTTATAAAATTTCTTTTCCTTTTTTTTTTTTGTAATAGGTTCTCACAAAGTTGCCCAAACTGACCTGGTACTCACCTATGAGCCCAGGAAAACTTTGGAATTGTGATCTTCCTTGTTCACCCTCCAGAGAAACTAGGATTTACAGGCTTGTTCCACAATTCGTGTATTGACATTGAACTTTCAGCCAATGGAAAAAAAAATTATTAACACAATGGAGAATCTAGGGGAGTGAATATAATTTTGGGATGAGGGAGCTTTATATTGGAACTGTATAAAGATAACACAAAAGACACATGTATTGAAGGTTTGGCCTTCAATGATGTCACTATTTTGGGGTGTTCTGCAAAATTTAGAAGGGCTGTTGTACTTGGAGGATATAGATCACTGACATTTTGTCCTTGTGGGCTGTATGTTTTTACAAGTTCCTCTCTGCCTCTCTGCTTTCTACTTTCCATGAAGTGACCAGCTTTGCTCTCCTGCATCCTCACTCCCATGATGCTCTGTTTCACCTCAGCTCAAAAACAGCAGAGAAGGCTAATTATGGATAGAAATGTCTGAGACATTTTTCTAACATAAGTCTGTCTCCAATTAAGCTGTTTAGATTGAAAAGAAATTTAACAGTGATAAAAGCCAGCTGCTGTTTGCCTTTCATCATATAGAATAAAAGGTTATACTAACTTTCTATGATGAACAATGAGTTAAAAATAATCACAAAACACAAGACAACGGGTGTTGAATTATAGCCAGATACAGTAGATGCTCCACATTTTGGTCAAGAAAACAACATACTGTCTCTGTAAATGACAATAGGTATGACTGTAGGATGGTGCACATTTCCTGTTATAATCAGCTCTAATGAGTACAAAACTACAGTCGTTAGCCAGTCCACTGAATCTAGTCCTATCTTGTATTAAATAAGCGATTGAACACTTGTCTAGGCTATGTGATGCCATTGGCTTGGCCTTTGCACTACAGAAAATTAGCAAATGAATAAACAGAAAATGATTGATTGGCTTGCTAAGCATAAATAGTGAATTTTGTTCTTTAAAGTATACAGCAAAAAACAACATAGTCTCAGGTTTTACATCTGTTGTTACTTGTGCTAAAAAATGTTATATTAATGAGACTAGCTACTTTGAATATAGGGAGTTGGCTAATAGAAATGAACCTTATTTAGGCTATTTGTTCAGTTACCCTGTCCATCTTTATTGCCTCCACGCTCGTTTACTAAAGCAGAAACAGAAGCTCCAGAAAGAAGTAATCTCTAGCAAAACAGAAGTAATCTGGGCTAGTGGAGTGGTGGCAAGTATTCATGTAGGGAAGAAAGGATGGCTGATGATGTAATTCTGAGAGTTTTTTAACAATAGGCAAAAAAGGGTGAGGGGGATGAAAATCTAATAAGTTGAGGTATCAAGATCAAGAAGGCAAATTCATTAATTTTTATAAGCTGTTTTGACCATAACTTCTAAGTATTCCTACAGCATCTATTTATTGCTTTTTAGCTAAAGAAAATATAACAATAAATACCTTTATTTTCTTCCACACAATTTATACAATTTACACAGGTAGAATGAGTTAAAGAGAACATATCTGAACTCAAGTTAATATTTATTATATCTGTCATAGTAACTACTGATAGGTTAGAGTAGGTAGCATTTTTCAAAAAAATATATTTGTCCATTCTCGTAAAAGTGGCTTTAGGCATTATTGTGGGTATGTGTGTATGATATGTGTGAGTGAGCACATAAAAATCAGAGGACAACTTCATGGAGTTGGTTTTCTCCTTCCACATTCATGTGGGCTCTGGGGCTACACTCATGTCACCATGTTATGCTACAAGGTGCCTCTACCTGCTGGCCATCTTGCTGGGCTAGCAAAATACTTTTAAAACTACATTTGCCAAATTGAAAATATAGCTTTTAACACAACAAATCTTCTAATTTATTTTAATACATCCCTATTTCTTTATGGATAGGGAATGGATTTAATACATCCTATTCTTTTATATAATTTCTACTGAAATTTCCAGAACACCCATATGAGGTTTGGAACAGATCTCCAGCTTCATAGATAATGGGAAAATCTAAAGTTTCAGTTGATTTCATTGTTAAGAGACTCAATAAACATATCTAATTATAACAGCTCGGTGTTGGAAAACATTTTGATGAAAATGATATCATGTAGAAATCCAAAGTGATGATTACATCAATAATTAGCTGTAGCTATGTCCCGTAAGGACTGAACTATGTGCCTTGTAGTTAAATGGTGAGGACTGAATATTGCCACAGCTGCAAGTGATGCTGGCAAAGCTGTTCCCTCAGTGTGCAGTCAGGTCTCCTGACACTTCTTAAGCTTCCAGAGACAAGGGGTAACAGCTGAGCAGAGGACAGCATGATAGTGTGATTATGAAAATGGTGCTACCAATTCAAGTACGCCAACTCAGTGTTTCACATCATCTATAGAATGGGACTTTGGGGAAATGATTTGGACATTGGAAAAAGAAGAGGGAAAATGAAAACCAACAGGTTTTGGGTTTCTTTTGTGATGTATCTTCTTCTTTGTCATGAGCTTTCCCAGCTGGTCAAAGACTGAGAAACACATATCTCTAAAATGAGTGGTCTTTCTACAACAGTAGGCTTTGCATAAATCAAGCTATTGACTCTCTAGAAATATAAAACTCTTTTCATAAAGGTCACATTCAAATTTAGTAATCATATAAGATATTCTAAGCAAATCAAGGGACATTCACTTGCTTATGCTAATGACTGCCTCACTGGTTTGTTATCCATAGAAAAAAATATGCAACATGGGCAAATCATCAGTTTATTTAGTGAAATAAAATAAACTGTAGCATGTAGATCACAAAGAGAACCTCATAATAGTGTGGTAGGATCGGTTTTGTTTGACTCTTCTTTCTTTTTTTTTAATATACATAAACTTTTTTTTTCTTTTAAAGATTTATTTATCCATTCCTCAGTTGAGGGACATCTAGGTTGTTTCCAGTTTCTAGCTCTTACAAATAACGCTGCTATGAATATAGATGAGAAAACTTCCTTGTGATTTGGTGAGGAATCATTTGGATGTACACCCAGAAGTGGTATGGCTGGGTCTTGAGGTAGAGCTATTCCAAGTTTTCTAAGATATTGCCAGACTGACCTCTATAGTGGTTGCACAAGCCTGCACTCCCACCAGCAATGGAGGAGAGTTCCCCTTTATCCACAACATTGCCAGCGTGTGCTGTCATTTGAGCTTTTGATCTTAGCCATTCTGACACGGGTGAGATGGAATCTCATCTTGAGGTACATTTTCACAATGGAATACTACTCAGCCATCAGAAACAACGAAATCACGCAATTTGTAGCCAAATGGATGGAACTAGAGAAGCTCATCCTAAGTGAGCTAACCCAGATACAGAAGGATGCACATGGAATCTATTCACTTATAATCAGATTTTAGCCATATAGTAAAGGATAACTATACTACAACCAATGCACCAAGGGGAACAGGAACATAGACTTTGTTTCCTGTCAATGAGACACTTTGCCCTAGTGGTGCTGCCTTGCAGGTCCCCAGTGTATAAGGAGGCTCTTGGCCCTCATATGACTGCTGAACTGGGGCAGGGGACTGATATGTAGGGACCCTCCACTCCAGAAGAGTGTGATGGAAGGGATAGGAGGTAGAGGGTGGGAGTGTGGGACTGGTAGGGGAGGAAAGAGGACACTGTGATGGAGATGTAACCTGAAATAATAAATAAATATTAAAAAATTATTTATTTATTGTGTATACAGTACTCTGTCTGCAGGTATGCCTGCAGGCCAGAAGAGGACACCAGATTTAATTATGGATGGTTGGGATCCACCATGTGGTTGCTGGAAATTGAACTCAGGACCCCTGGAAGAGCAGTCAGTGCTCTTAACTGCTGAGCCATCTCTCCAGCCCCTAACTCTTGTTTCTTATACTTATTTTGAAAGATGATTTATCCATTTATACAGATGAGGTACTAATAACATTGTACAGAGTTGCTGTCAGCATTTGGGAGAAAGTATAGAGAATACAGGAGATAAATAAAAGAAGGGAGAAATGAAGAATAAAAAAATGGAGGAAGGAACATCAGCTGGGAACAGAAGTTTCATTTCAGTATCTAAATAATCAGCATTCCCAGGATAAAGGTTTTCAGTTTTCCATCTTTCTCCTTTTCTTCCCTTCTGATTCTCTTTTTCCTCCTCTTCTTCCTTTTCTTCTTTGCTCTTCCTCATTTCAATGAGAACATCTAATAGTACAGAATTTATCTGTACTATTAGGGGAGGATAAGTTATTAAGAAGTGGTCATTTTAGCCTAACTTTTAAAAATTGTGCCTGTACCACAGTTTTATAATCCAGCATCTATTCACTTATAGTCCGATTTTAGCCACATAGTACAGGATAACTATACAACAACCAATGCACCAAAGGGAATATGAACACAGACATTTTTTCCTGTCAGTGAAACACTGTGCCCTTGTGGTGCTGCCTTGTAGGCCCCCAGTGTATGAGGAGGCTCTTGGCCCTCATACTAAACTTGGCCCACTGCTGAACTGGGGTGGGGGGGGGCTGTTATGTAGGGACATTCCTTTCCAGAGGAGTGTGGTGGAAGGGATAGGGGGTAGAGGGTGGGAGGGTGGGACTGGAAAGGGTGGAAAGAGGACCTTGCGATGGAGATGTAACCTGAAGTAATAAATATATATTTTAAAAATATTGTACCTGTAGAACTTGAAAAGAAAGCATTACAGATAATGAAATGGAGACAACTTGCATCCCTGAATGAAAAACTTTAAATCTTGGGAGGATGTCTTTAATCCTATAAGGAAAATCAGCTTGGGAAAAGGAAGACTCAACTTAGAGATCAAAAGACAAAGAAAAGATTGTCAATACAATTTGATATGCAAAATTGTAGGAGAGAGAAAACATTGGGGGAGAGGAAAAAAGTCAATATCACACGGAAGGAAAGATTATTTCGTGCTCCAAATGAAATCTATGGCTGAAGTTCACAACTGTGATGATTTTACTGCATTAAAATCTTACTGGAAAAAAGAGTAAAGAAAATTTTTGTGCTAGTCATGGGTAATTCATATTTTATTTATATAAACATTTAAACAGATATTTTGATTTTAAAACTTTTGAACACTATAGATTACTTTCTGCCTCATTTAATTAAATATTTAAGTAGCTTATTTGTTTATACTAGATACTTATATTACTAAATATTCAGTAGTAACTTAGGAGAAGATATGAATGATTCATTCTAAGGTAGCAAGTTTATTTTAAATAGAAGAACTCTCATTGTCATCAAAAGTACTGGAATTAGAAAGTGAGAAGTTGAGCCTACCTCTGAAGAAGCAAAAGGATTAAAAACTGACTTTGTGGTCTTCCTGTGAGTTTTGGATAACATGAACATTAGATATTCTGCTCCATTCATAAATTATCATCTAATATAAATGTATGACAAATCAAATTAGTGTAGATGGACATCAAGTCGTTCTAAAGGAGGCTGGCAAAGGACTCATAGCTAATCTTGCAAGTTTGAAAACACTAGCTATTTTGTTAGAGCCTGTTGTTTTTATGTAATTCAATGACAGTTTAGCATGGGTACCCACTGCTGGCCTTATGTTCCTGCATCTGCTGTGTGAAGAAAACATTTTTCCCTTAAAGTAGCATCTACCATGGTAATTGTTTTCACTCCCAGTTCATGTTAAGCATTGGAAATAGCGAGTTGTCTTTCAAGGCATGTACAGGAGCTCATTTGACTCTGGCAATGGCTGTTTTTTTTTAGGGAATTCAAAGAGTTTGTATCTCTAGGACACTGAGATCACCTTTCATGGGTAGTACTTGCCTCAGTTAAATCAAACACAAACTGAATTTATACAACACTAAATGAAGCAACTGAACTGTGGAGTACTCCATCAGCTGACACTTTAGCCTACACGACAGGAGTCCAACTAGCTACATTGAAAATTATTCATTATTTCTGTGTGTGCCATTTGCAGACTATTATTAGGAAACATCTGCCATCTTTCTTTAAGCATTTTATGTTGCTTGCTTGGAAACTATGTAGTTAGATAAACTATATTTAACTAGTCCATTGTCAGTTCTCCTCTAATCAACAAGCTGGTTTGTATCTTTCTTCACTGGCAGATAACTGAGAAGGAACTCTCATCCTGCTACTGGTAAGCTCAGTTCTGCTATTTGGGTTTATCAAATGTGATTTCATTTCTGTGACATTTCATGAGATTTTCCTGATCACACAGCATGTCATCACTTTGGAAATATTCTTAAGTTATTGGAAAAACAATATGTCCAGCAGATACTAGTCACAAATAGCTTTATTTCTCAATTAGATTCACTGTTAGTTAACACTGACCTAGAGTTCAAATTGCCTAATGTCTTCTGGTTTTTACCCCATTTCCTGTTATACCAATACCCTGCTTGTGCTGAAGTCCTTGATTCTTTACATTTACCTCCCTGCCTCTAAGCTTTTTCTTCTTGTTAGTATATTAATATTTAAATCCTTTGTGCATTTTATGGCAATGTGAGAGCATCATTATTCATGTGGACAATCAGTTTTTCTACAATTTCTTTTGCATGTTTATTGTTTTGTGTTTTCTACCCCCATTTACCTCCTTGTATCTGTCATTATTTTCTTCTACTCAAAAAACACTTTATAGCTTTTCTTTTAAAGTAGGTTTGTATATGACAAATTTTAATGTTTTCACCATCCCTTCTTCCTTCCTTCCTTCCTTCCTTCTTTCCTCCCTTCCTTTCTCCCTCCTTCCCTCCCTCCCCCTCTCTCTTTTTCTTTCTTTCTATGAATGCAAAACATATGTGCCTGTATGCACAGTTATAAGTATCAGTGCATTTACCAACCTAGAGAAGACTTCATATGTTGCTTTTTACCATATTCTCTTGAGACAAAGTGTCTTAATGAGGTATAACTTAGGGTGGCAGCCATCATCCTGTCTCTGTCCCACATGAGGATAAAGTTAAAGGCACATGCATGACCATACCCAGCTTTTAGGTAGGTACTAGAGATTTAAATTTACAGCCTCATACTTGTGCAGCAAATACTCTTGCATACTGAGCCATCTCCCCAGACATTCCCTTTCCTTTTGTAGGACTATCTTGGTTTCCTCTTCTTACCGGAAGGATGATTCCACACTATGGCAGTCACTTTTAGTAATTTAAGTATGTCACTCCTTAATTTTCTGGAGCATTTCATTTGACTTGTAAAAGCAGGTGTCACTCTCATTGCTAAAGACAATGTATTTTTCTTTGTTCACTTTTAAGTTACTATCACGCTTTCTTTAAAGGCTTTATTATTATGTGATAACAGGTAAGGTTTTTTGGCTTTTGTTTATAGCTATTGAAAATCATGGGCACCAGGATTCCATTCCTGGCCAATACTTCTCCCATATTGCTTTGATCTTATGTTTTTTAGAATTTAATGATATTTCAGCTTTCTTTCTTTTTTCCTTCTTCCTTCTTTTTTTTTCCTGCAGCATGTTCCAATGTTTCACCTTTTCTGAATGTTTCAAACTACTTTCTATAGTATTTGATCTTTGATCTACTGATCATCTGTGAACCTATATAGACTAATCCACTAGTCCTTTCTTTGCAGTCTTAACATTTTTGCTAGTGAAACAATATAATAAACTCATTATCTCATTTGTTATAATTTTTCTGCCTAGATGTTTATATTTTGTTCTTTTTATTGATACTATATTGTTAATAAAAATCTCATTTATCTCTTTCATTTTTTTAAACTAATGACTTTTATTTTAAATTCTATCTGATTATTCATCTTATTCATCTAGGGCAATCTGGTTCTTTATCATTAATTTTAAGTCATTTCTTCTTTTCTCTTGACTATTTCCTATTGAATTAAAAAAAAAAACAAACAAAACAAAAACAGTTAGAAATTGTTTCCATATGATCAGGGAGGTATTGGTGTCTTTTTGGAAGAATGTTAACGCAAGAGAATTTAAACTGATACAATCAGGGCTTGAGATTGCTGAAAGAAGTGTTACTCTCTTTGAGGTCTGTGTTATATCTGCTGTGTCCTAATGGAAGAGTGATCTAAACTGAATGCCCTGTTCTTATCTGTTGTCCCTCCTTCTTTGCATTCTTTGAGTTCTGTTTTTGTTTATGGTACTGTACAGCTAGCTCTCTGTACTCTTAACAATGAGGTTTTGTTTGTCTTATGCATTTTTCACTCCATCAATCTTAGAAATCAACAAATTGAGAATGAAAGCCACAACAAAAAGCACTGTGGTGTGTCTTAGATCTGTGAAGTATCCACATGCTCTAACTATTGTGTGTGTGTGTGTTTGTGTGGTATGTGTGGGGTGTGTGTGTGTGTGTGTGTGTGTGTGTGTGTGTGTGTGTGTTCCCCATCCCACCAGTACCCAGCCAGTAAATACACAGGAAATGCAAAGGACAATCTGCCTGAATAACACTTTCTGTCCCCGTACCATCTTGGCCTCTCAGGTCTGGTTGCCTTGCCCCTCCTCTAACAGTAAAAATTACAATCAAGACCTCATAGTTTTCTTGAAGGTAGAAGATAGTCCAAGTCACGCTACTACCCAGTAACAGAAAGGGAGTTTCCAAATTGCTCAATAGAGCATAGGCTCATGTGAATCACTTGTAAGCCATAGCAGAGAAAGGAAACTAAAGATTTTTCAAGGAGATAAAGAGAAAGTAAAATGGAAAACAAACCTCTGAACTAAAGTTGCAAGATCTTCAAACCTATACATTAATAACAGCGATAAATATAAAAAGCAACCTTGCTTGTGTTGTCTGTGGTCAGGCCTATGATAATTATCCTTTGTCTCTCTACACATAGCTGTGCATAGTTCCCAAAATGATACAGAAGATAAGAAAATGGAGAACATCTACACTCAGGAAAGAATTTGCAATGCCTACTTTCCCAAGTCCTGTATAAATAAATCCCCATAGTGTATAAAATAACTAGGCCAATTCCTTGGCATTCTAAGAAGCGTCTCCAGTGCTGCATTGTAAAACTAGATAAAATCAGTTGTTTATTGGAAATTGTCCCAGTTTTGAATCAGAAATTTATTGCTTTTTAACATAAATGTAACAAGTTAGTTGTTTATACTACATAAGTGATGAATAGCTTGCCAAAGCAGAAAAATACCAAATAAATTCAGAGAATTTATTCAAAATAAATTCAAAGGAAGATAAGAAACATTTGATTGATCTGAAATTACACTTGCTTGGATAAGGCTGCTGAAAACATTTATTCTATCTCCTCTAATGTGCTTTGAAAACAGCTGAATGTCTTACCACTGGCCTGTGGAACTCAAGTGCCATTTCCTATTTAAAAGAATCAGAACTCCCAGGAGAAGGCTTGCATCCAGTCTAGAGGAGGAAACATCAAAATTAGCCAGGAACATGTCATGCCAGAACAGCAGGAAGCACTGATAGTCTCTTAGGACCTCTCCCAAACAGCTGAGGAGTCAACTGTTTGGGAAAGCATCTGATGCTTAGTCTTCAACATTCAAGTATCACGAAGAAAATAGCTGCAAAATCTACATATTAGTAATAGTAGTAAATATAAAAACAAACAAACCCGACTACTCCCTTTTATATCTCATTCCTCTGGAAAGAGGCAAATAAAAGGAGGGATTCAGCATCGTTTAAATATACTTTATATGATTCAGAGTTGCCAAACCATTGTTAAAGAATAAAAATTTCTCTTGATGTAGAAATGACATCAGATAATCACTAATGAAGGAATGCCAGGATAGACACATCATTGCTTTGTAATCTAAAATAGAGTAGTTTACCCTGGCAATGCTATTCAATGAAAGCTAAAATTAGAAAGATAAATAAATAAACTCACATTACATATTTTCTTTATGGAAATACATAGAAGGAAAGGAACATTCTTTACCCTGAAAAAATAAAACAGAATCTTTCATCTGTCCACTGTATTGAATGTCACTGTCTCTGCAGAGAAAATAAATAGCCTATAATTTAGAGAGTAGAATGTATCAGGTTACCTAGAATTGGCTGAGTGTGGTGGTATGCAACTTTATTCTGAGAATACAGGAAGCAGAGAAGCAGTCCAACCTGGTCTATATGGCAAGTTTCAGTTAGCCCTTCAAGAAGTACATAGTGAGATCATTTCAAAAATGAGAGAGAGAGAGAGAGAACATCTAAACGATGGGAAGCTATATGGTTGTAAGTATTCACTTTCATATAGCCCAAATTTACAAGGGAAGAGTGATAATTTATACATTAGAATATAATTCAGGTACCCATCTACAAATTGATCTTGTTTTGTTCTTAGTTCATGTAAACAAAAATATTAAAATGTCTACACAGGAAAACTAAAGTGATGGGGTAATGTTAAGCATTCTGCATGTGAGTTGGTTCTGCTTGCTGTCTGTTACTTATATTGACTCTGATTGGTTAAATACAATGCTCAGGCCTGAGATGGGGCAAAGACAGAGAAAGGTGGGACTTCCTGAGATTAGAACAGGAAGCCTGTGCTTTAGACAAAGGATTAGTTCATTCCAGCCAGGAGCAGCAGGAAAGAGGACACATACCATGGGGTAGAAAAAAGAACTTCATTCCACATGGCCAGGAACATTGGCTAGCATGGAGAATGGCAGTCCAAGGGGATGTATGTATATATGGAGTCATATTTGGGTAGTAGAATTAAGAGCTAGCTTAGATGGGCCAAGATTGCTCAATTCAGGCCAAGGCTTGTGAAAATCCACGTGGTGTCTGTGTACTCGTTTATAATGTCGGGATCAGGATCAGCCGCCAAACCAATTAATGATAATACAAATACTGATTAAACAATTTAATTAAATTTTTTCTACACTAAAGAAGAAAGTATATTGAACATATATACATGAAGACATTCAGAAATTATTATTAAATTATTTAGATATAGAATTGCCATGTAGCTATATGGCATTCATGAGTTTTGTGTATAGATGAAATTATATATTTTGATAATTAAATAACCTCATAATTATTGGAACAAAGACCTCTCTATTTTCTCTATATTGATGGTTAAATCTAGAATAATATACAATTCTGGTTTGATTCAGGAGTGTTTACAGCTTTTCTATGAAGTTAGAAGAACTACTGAATGTAAACAGGAAAAAAAAAGGAATATATTTGATAATACTATGTATGTTAAGCAACCGAAAGTAAGAATTTTTAAAAAGTGGTTCAAAGTGCCTACATATTTTTTGTTTTGTATTGTTTTCATAGAAAAGGGACCTCTCAAAATCCTTGCTCTGAGAGTCTGAAATTTATCAATTCCAGTATTGTTTTCAGAAAACAATATTTCATGTTGCCTGTGTGATCAAGCTCAACATACATGGGCAATCTTTAGTCAGAACGAGGTAGAACCACTTAGGCTACTCTACTACCCACAAATACCCTAGTGGGGATCAATCACACCCAATTAAAACTGCAGGAACTATAAATCTTTAATAGGCTCACCGTGAGATCATTCAGCTGTTAAGTCCTCTTTAGATTAGGGCCTCAGAGTGACTCAAATTCAAACTGAATCATCTTCGTGACTTCATCTTCAGTGAAGCTTTCTGATTTTTTGTTTGTTTGCTTGAAACACAAAGGACTTTGCAATTTTTACTGATTAAGGTTCCTGGGAATACATTGAAAATATCTGCCTCTATGGTGCTAGTTTACATTAAATACTATATTTTATTCTATAATAATTAACTAAATAAACACCTAGGTGACTTTTGTTTCCCTTCTGCCACTTAACCTAGCCCTTCTCAAAGGCCCCCAGTCTGATATAGGGTCAGGGTGGGGACTGCTCACTATTCCATTATGGATATAAGTTCATCAGGATAAAAACGACTTGAGCCTTCTGCACCTTTGTCTCTGTAACGCAATGGTCAAGAGAGCTGACTTCAGCATAAGGACACCTGACCTGACATTTTCTAGTTAAGCAGCATCAGCAGCTTCCCACGTCTTCTCCTCCTCTGTGAGATCCCAGTAGCATCTTCCCTGTGTATGTCTGCTAAAGGTTAAGCGAGATTTACATATGTTGCATTTTAGACAGTGCCTGATGCATGCGGGCCTTTTAGCTGTTGCCTACTGAAGCAGTGTGGAAACTAAGACATCGGTTCCCTCTGTGGTTGAGAGGCATGATTAACAAAGGCCACACTGGGAGCATATTCATTCTCTTCCGGCTTTCCGAGGGCAAGTCAGCTGCTTGCCTAGTGTGATTGCTAATACTGTGAAGGGTGTGAACCCGTGGGTGGTTAGGAAGAGGGTTGCATGCCGCAATAGGAAGGCATCTGCAGATCACAGCACTTGAAACATTCCAAGAGGATGAAATAGGGAGCGAAAAGTTCTAATAAGATCATGGGGGCGGGCAAGAGTATTTGCTTCTATATATTTTTAGGTCTGATCAACATTTAAAATCAACTTTTCACAGTGTTAAAAAGAACAGTCAACGAGCTCTGCTGGAAATATTTGGCAGAACCCCAGCCAGAAGCTTCATCTTCAGTGAAATTTTTTCTGTGTTGCTAATTTTATCCATGAATATCTATTTAGAGAAGATTTCCCCCAGCTTTTCTTTCCACTCTGTGGCTTGCATTTTTGTAATATAATTATACTTATATAATGAGTTTAAATAAGTCATTAAGATACACAAACTTAATGCATAATTAATTGATGTGATTACAATAAAAAATGAGAACACAAAATACATGCTTGTGTTAAAGCATATTTCAGCACATAGGGACTGTGACCACTAGACCTTAGCTAAGATAGTGCAGGATGTCCCTTGTCAGTGCTTGGAAGCAGAGGCAAGATATAATTAATGAAGAACACTTCCATTTTCATACTATAAGAATAAAAAAATTGAGCGTTTTTGTAGATGCCTTATAATTTTTTCAGGTTCTATTAAAAAACAGTGTGATGATGTGCCTTCAAGTAATATTTACTTTAGCCTGAGGTAATAATCACCAAATCTCAATCAACTTGAAGACCCAGAAATGAACCCACACACCTATGGTCACTTAATTTTTGACAAAGAAGCCAAAACCATACAATGGAAAAAGGGCAGCATCTTCAACAAATGGTGCTGGTCTAACTGGATTTCGAAATGTAAAAGAATGAAATTAGACCCATACTTACCACCTTGCACAAAACTCAAGTCCAAGTGGATAAAAGACCTTAACATAAGGCCTGACACACTAAGTCTAACAGAAGAGAAAATGGGAAGAGCCTCTAACTCATCGGCACAGGTGACAACTTCCTGAGCAGAACACCAACAGCTCAGGACCTAAGACCAACAATCAATAAATGAGACTTCATGAAACTGACAAGTTCTGTAGGCTAAGGACACTGTCATTTGAACAAAACTGCAACCTACAGATTGGGAAAAGATCTTTACCAACCCCACTTCCTACAGAGGGCTAATATCCAAAATTTATAAAGAGTTCAAGAAATTAAACACCAAGAAACCAAATAATCCAATCAAAAAATGGGAAACAGAGCTAAACCAAGAATTCTCAAATGAGGAATCACTAATGGCAATGACACATTTGAAGAAATGCTCAACTTCCTTAACATCAGAGAGATGCAACTCAAGATGACTCTGAGATTCCATCTCACACCTGTCAGAATGGCTAAGATCAAAAACTGAGATGATAGCACATGCTGGCGAGGTTGTGAAGAAAGGATAAGTTTCCTAAGCATTCTGTTCTAATGTTTTACCACCAATCTGTATTCTATTGATCTTTACTAGAGATCTAGAAATCAGCTTGTTCAATTATGACTAAATCTCTTTTTGATAAGCTAATAACTTCATTGAGCAAGATCTAACTGTGACATTGTTCTACTGATAAAAACTGGATTTTAGCCATTTAGTAATTTCCCATGTGTCTAACTGGACTCCATTCCTCTAGTCAAATTTTAGATTGTCTGTGCCATGCTAGAATATATTTCTCTACATATCATCTTTACATGAGTCCTTGGTCCAAAAGTCATTGTTATAAACAAGTATTTATGAAAAACTTAAGCATAAAGGTAACAGTTTTTCATATACTATTTAGCTCCAGATATAGAAAATAATGTCATAAACTACATTATGTAATATTGCTAGATTGCTATTTTAAAGTCTAGGCATCACCATTTCCTAGCAGACTGGCATTGGAACATTTTTTGAATGTTTTGTGTCTCACATTCCATTTTTATAAAAAGGGGATAGATAATGTCTTAGTTTAGGTTTCTGTTGTTCAGTGAAGCACCATGGTCAAAAGTAAGCATGGGAGGGGGGAGAATTTATTTGACTTACACTTCCACAGCACTGTTCATCGTCAAAGGAAGTCAGTACAGGAATAAAACCAGGGCGGGAACCTGGAGGAAGGAACTGATGGAGAAGCCATGGAGGGGTGTTGCTTACTGGCTTGTTCCCTATAGCTTGCTCAGACTGCTTTCATATAGAACCCAAGACCACCAGCCAAGAGATGGCACCACCGACAATGGGCTAGGCCCTCCCCCATCAATCACTATTATGAAAATTCCTTACAGCCAGATCTTATAGAGGCATTTTCTCAATTGAGGTTCCCTCCACTCAGACAACTCTAGTTTGTGTGTGAAGTTGACATAAGAGCAGCCAGCACAGATGATAATACACACTTGGGAGAGAGCTCAGTGGTAGAACTTCTGTTTATTGTATATGAGGTACCAAATCCAATCTCTAGAACTAATAGTAATAATGCTAATCATAATTTACACAGTTGGAGTTGGATCTACCCACTCATTAAGGAACAATAATTTAATGCTCTCAATACCCTGCATACTATTAAAATATTTGATAAATAGTATAGACAGGTATTTGTAACTGCAAAGTTATTTGCTAAGCTGCAAAGGCCACCATTAAGGATTCCTTCTTATTAGGATAACATTTCTCCACATGAAGGCGCAAATTGGAGTGAAGACACAAGTGTAAAAACTCTAAGATAAAAGGCCTTAAGAAGTGCTTGCTTGTCCATGGTTCAGGCTATAAGCCTACTGGGACTCTGTGTAGAAATGGACCACTGAAAATATGAGTTTGAGGGATTGGCTAAGATCATGCCTAGTGACCAACACAGGCCCAGCACCTCCTTCCTGTGTTCTCAGTTACTTCATTGAAAAAGAAAATCCTGGGGTGAGTTAAGGAGCAAGATATGAACTATTTAGCAACTAGCTTGACCGTACACTTTATTCTTGGTGTACAAACAATGATTTTATTTCTGTTATATTTACTAAATGCCATTACTACTTCAAAGCAGAGCAGTTTAACTATATGACCCTCTTTCTCCTAATGAGGGTAGAAGAGCAGGATCCCACCAGCAGGATGAATATCCATAGTTCTTCGCTGTTAATCTTCACCAAACAGCTTGTATACTGGCTTCCCTGATTTTGTCTATAGGGACTGTGAAAGACAATAATGTTTATTAATTTTTTAAGTTGTTTGTAAGACACAAATGGCAACACACTTAAAAAATGGGGAGATAAGTGCATGATATTTAAAAAAAAATTCCTTTGTATGAATGGTATTGTTTAGTGACCTCAAGAAATTTTTTATCTCAAAGTATTTGTAACGAGAAAAGTAATTTATGTTAACAACCTGCCTTCACCAAGTTTTCTCTCCTTCCACCATTTGGGTCCTGGGGATTGAATTCAGGCAGTCAGGCTTAGTGGCAAGCCCCTTCACCTGCTGAGCCATCTTGGTAGTCATGCGGTAATTTTTTTAATGCAGAGCATATATCAAACTATGTTTAAAAAACTATTCTCAACTGGATAAAATACAAAATAATGTGACATAGACCAGGGGTGGTGCTTAGGGACAGAGTGCTTTCTTGTGGCCCTGGGTTCAGTCTCCAACACTGAATAAATTTTGAAAACAAAATTTAAAAAGGCAAATAAAAAAAAAAAAGCAGAGCAGATTTCTGCATGTAGAATGAATGACACACACATAAGCTGTCACTTTACACTACATTAATCCTCAGTAATTTGTAGCCTAAAGTTCCAATCACATTCAGGCTCATAAAATAATAGTTCTATATTGCTTTATATGGGAAGACAGTTTTCCTGAATACTGAAAGTAATAGAGGGACAGCCAAGTCAGCAAACACATGCTTGCTTTCATAGTGCCAGACTAGGACACACTGAGAACAAGCATTCATGCGTAAGCCCTGGCAGTGATAAGAGATAATCTAGGAGGAAAAAAAAACACTCTGAAAGGAAGTGCATTGTTTCTGCTTCAATGTACTTGTGCCCTAGGATAACCAGAAATAATTATTGAAACAAGCCTCTTGTTAATAATAATTACACTTCACTCTGTGAAAACAAGAACAAACAGCAATTATCTATAATTTCTCATTTGCAAAACACTCTCATTATACTAAGACTCCTTGTCTGTGTTTGATAATATGTTATGCATGATGGAAGAACTCTATAGTTTTTTTTTAATGTTGAAACTATACTGAGCTAAGTTTGATCAATATAATGCAAAATTAAATGGTTCCTGTTTTAAGATGAAATGATTTCTTTGGACAGCATAAGTATGGGAAAAAATAACAATTTGGTTTATCTGAAAGAAATATTCATTAATCAAAATGCATACAAATTATTTCTATATCAGCAAAACACAAATGAAGAAAAGAGAAATAAAAACAACCAGTTTGGAAAGCAGTATGTATGAAACTAGTAAGCACTTCATTTGGATATGCACTTATGTTCGTATGTTATTCTGGCATTTGTATGTTTTGTCTCAATAGAAGTGTGCTTCTTTTGAAAGCAATTCTTTCAAATTACTTCAGATATCCTCATCTGCTTTGCTGCATGTTACGCTTAGACTAAACACTCACTGAGGGAAGGAGAAAGCTAATCTTCTTTTACTTCAATTCTCTACTAACATATGAAAATTAGTGATGTTAATAACAACTTTGAGCTGAGCATGGTGGGACACTCCTTTAATTCCAGCACTTGGGAGGCAGAGGCAGGCAGATCTCTATGAGTTCAAGGCCAGCCTGGTCTATAGAGTGAGTCCAGAATGGGCAGGGCTACACAGAGAAATCATGTCTGGAAAAACAAAACAAACAAACAAAAAAAGAAACAAAACAAAAAGCCAAACAACTTTGAGTCTCTCAGTAGTGTTGTCTGTCTACAAAATAACTGAACTGTTCAGTAAGTTTGTAGCCTCCCCAATTGAAGCACAACTTTCCCTTCCATATAGCAAAAGGTAATGATGCCCAGAGAACACGGTTTCTGATACATTTGGATGAAATGATGCATGCAAAACATTTACCATAGGACCCGCCATGGCATTAAATTCTCAACACATGGCAATAAAAGTTCACTTTATCTGTGCCATTGTAGAACTGAAAATAAATAATATTAATATTGCTTAATTTTTTCCTAAAGAAATCAAACAATGTTTATCTGTTACCTTTGAAACCTAGTAGGGCTCAGTAATGGCTTTTCACAAGATTCACTTATCTAAGTAGTACTATACTGGCATAGTCTGAGTTTGGCAGAGTGTTTCTTATGAACAGATACATATTTCAATCTAGTAGCTACATTGTAACATTAGAAAATGATTTACATTTTAAGGCTATTTTTCATATTGTATACAGTATTGATGTTAATTATTTTGATAGCGTACATATTAAGAAAGTTGTATATTTCATTTATGAATTAACTGCTACATTTTGTCCATCTTTAGAGTTGGATTAGCAGAATATTTTTACAGTTTATATTATATTATAATACAGTTATATCATATTATATAACATTCATTAATATTGGTCTGCATTCATCATGTAAGAGTGGTCATTTGTTCAAAGGTGAGGTGATTTTAGAGTAAAACTGCTAAGATAGCTCTCAAAAGAAATGTGCCTAAAAAATTCTTGAAAATATGTCCAACATCTGTATCTCTTACAAAATAAAAATTTAAACTACTCAGGATTTCATCATACTTCAGTAAGAATGGCTGTCACCATGAAAACAGAAAACTTTGTTAATGTTGATGAGGACATGGACTTACAGATCTTATATACCGCTGGTTGGAATGGAACAGGTACAGCCACTATGGAAAACTAAACAGATTGGCATATAACTCAATATACTACTAATTCAAAGGCCTTTACATCCATGCTTATTTCTGTATTATTCATAACAACTGGAAAACAGCATTATCCTAGACATTCTTCAACAGACAACTATTTTTAAAAATCCATATAATATAGTTATATTCCACTTGAAAAAGAAAGAAATCATGAAATTTTTAGGAAAATGGGTAGAACTGGAGATCATTATGTTGAGCAAAATAAGCTAGAGTCAAAAAAAGGGAATGCCAGCCATGTTCTGTCATATATCTGATACATATTTAATTAACAACTATTCAGTTATTTTGACCCTATGCTTTACCTAGAGTGGTGGGGAGCTGGCCCATTAGCTGAAAATGCATTGTACTCCCCAAAAAGCTTATAGAGCCTCTTGTTTTCAAGTATTTAGGTAGGTTTTCCCTGAATTTCTGAAGAAATCCCATT
>CAJQZJ010033894.1:1365280-1398272 GCA_907164525.1 Lophiomys imhausi | reverse complement strand
ATATATATATATATATATATATATATATATATATATATATATATATCCTTGATCTCTTTCAAATTCCTAAGTTCTTTGTCCAATGTTTAGTGTTATGTGGATATATTATATGCTTATATATACATATTCCTAAAAATAACCTGCTTGGCCTGTATAATGTTTCTTGTATAGAGTGCTGACCATTTCGTATTGGATAACCAATTGGTATGATCTTCCTTCGAGAAGATTATTTCTTCCACTCTGGAAACTTACTGAAAATCACAGTTGCAGTAAATGATTCTGTGAGAGAACAACACCATTATTCTCATCACCTTCTTTTTCCATGTTCTAAGCTCTGTTCTAGGTGCTCAGAACAAAGAGAACATCACATAAATTAAAGTCTTAGAAGCAAATAAGCAAGAATGTGCAATAAAGTACCAGGCAAGCAAAGGTATACAGTGAAATGCCACAGTGGGACCTTGGTTTAGAATTTTTGTTTTGTTCCGTTTTGTTGTTTTTTCTTTTTTTTAAATCAATTGCTACATTAAGTCAATATGACAAAGGGAAGGCATTGGGATTTTTGTTTGTTGTTGTTTTTAGATTTTGTTTTGTGTGTGTGTATGAGATTTTTGCCTACATGGTTGTATTTGGACCACAAGCATGTCAGGTGCCCTCCGAGTCTAGAAGAGATAATTGGAGCCCCTGGAACTTGAGTTAGAAACTGTTGTGAACCACCATGGAGGTGTTAAGAATTTAACCCAGATCCTCTGCAAGAGCTTGTAAGTGCTTTTGAACACTAACCCATCTCTTTAGCCCTGTGACCTTGACTTTGGAAGGCTGATCAGATGTATCTTCACCAATGAAAAGACTTTTCCAGAGGGTATATATGTATCAAGTGCTGGGAAAAGCCATGTGTGTATTTGGAAAAGACGCTTTCTGGATAAGGAGTAAGCAGGAGTAATTATCAATAGCATTCTGCTATGCTTAAGGGACAGCATAACAAAGTCATGTATTGAGTACAAAGCACTAACGTAGGATGTCCCATTGCTAATAATCACAGTGGCTCTTGTCTGTGTTAAAACCTAGGAGGTGAATATTGGTGGGATAAATTATGAGTAGTTGCTCTATGGTTTCCACACCATTCTAGGATTCAAAATTATTGCCATTTGCAAGCTCATAGAAGAATCTTCTACTTCTAGACATTTGAAAATCGACATAAAGAAACTCCCCATTTTTTTCTAGAAGTATAGGAGAAGAAATACCATTTGCAATAACTAACACTACTTATTAGCTAGTGAATTAAGCAAGTTTTGACCACCTAAAATCTTAAGGATATAAAGGTCTGGGGATTGTCAAGATTTACTTCTCATGAGACTTATCTCTTTGTTATTAAATTAGTTTTTTATTGCATTGTTTTTATTTTTGTTTTTTCCTGGTTTATTCCAAGACAATGTAGAAATTAACACAAGAAAAGGGTTATTAGGCTTGAACTCTGGAGTGTTTAGTTCTTGACTAAAGTGTAGTTCACATCATCTCTGGGATGTTGGATGGGATGCTTACTTACTTCTCCAGACTTCTATTTGCAAATAATCGAAGTCTGAAGTAGTTAAAAGGTTAGTTTTTGTTTGTGTGTGATATTGAAATGCCACCATGCAAAGCAATGCCCTTGCACAATCACCCCTGAGAATTTTTCATTATTCCTTACTAATGAGCTGTTTGTCTTCTACAGCGTTTGTCCTCACTGTACATTTGGAAAAGAGGTAGCTTCTTTTTTTCAAAAAACAGTAAAATTATTTATTGTGTAGATGTGAAGCTCATAAAATTTACTTCTATCATCCTTTGAACTTATGGAAAATCATATGATAATGTTTCTACTGATTTCCATATCATAAAAACTATACACCACATCAGGAAGGTATCCCTACTAATTTTCCATAAAAGGGTAACCTACAGCATCAAAATTAAATGATTTGTTCAGTGTCACATAGCTACATGATTATTACTTTTTATATACGATTTCTAAATGAAATTGGAGCTCTGTATCACCCAACAACAAGCAGTGTTCCCAAGGCACCTGGCCAGAGGTGTAAGGAAAAGTGACTTGAGTCTTTCTTAGTTCATCTACTGGATGTTGAGCATACACAGTCAAATGAGACCAGGGAAGGTTCTATTTCAGATTCCCTCATCTTACTAAACAGTAGTTATCTCAATAGATCACCCCTGTTGAATTAGATTTCTGTTACCTCTCAATTTAATTTTTTTCACTGAGGTATTTTGTTATTTCTATTGTTCTAGATTTCTTTGTACCTAATCAATATTTGGACAGAGGAATCACATGATTCTGATACAGAGGAACACAAGCATTTAAATATTTGCTAATAATGACTTGGGAATCACATTTTATAATCTGTAGTTTAAAGTTGTTTTCTGCTTTATGCAACACAGCATCCATTGTTTCCTGCCTCACAGTTTCCTTATTCTCCATCGGTATGGTGGCTAGAGCCCTTTTTGTCTGATAAAACAAAATCATCCAAGAGCAGATGAAGCTATAATTACAATCAGAGTTCACACTTGCAGGAGATGAAATAAAAATTAAAAGTACTAACTCTGTGACATTTTGATTATCTGGAAATTCTCCAAGTCTGACAGATGACTTTAGGGGCACATGACTACATTTAAATGTAGATATAAGAGGCTCCTTGTAAATCACATAAAATTGTTGCCAACTGGAGTTCGTACAAACTTCCCAATTCTCCTGTTCTTGTGGGATTCTAGGTTTTTGATTGATGATGTAGTAGTGAATACTGGATTTTTTTTCTTCTTCTTCAAATTGATGTTTGATTAAGTGAAAAAGCAGTACTCATGAATTTTAAAGATGAAAAAAAAGAGAGACTAAGAGAGCAACAAGTATGCTTTCTGAGTAGGAACTAAAGTACAGTAAGCTTCCATGTTAAAAAAAAAGAAACAATTTTAAAGGATAACTTTGATAACTAGGTTGTAGTGGAAGTTAGGTCTCTTTGGTGAAATTGGTGGGCAGTTTGGGCTTGCGTCTGGCAGTGCTTGGGGAAAACCTTGGCATCCCTTTACCTGCTAAGATGAACAAAGCCATGTTGTAGAAGGACAATATGCCTTGTTGAAGGGGCATGGCTAAGAAACCACGCAAGCCACGCAGATGACGTCAGTTATCATGAGAAACAGCAAGACTGTTGGACATCCCGAGAAATCTCATGAACCCTTGAGACTGCCAAGTATGGTGAGATAATGCAATATATAAGCCAGAGAATTCCACGCAGTCTCTCTCTTCCTCCTGCCCTAAGCGACTGATAAGTCACACTGAAGAAAAGCAAGATATGAAAAGTGTGCAGGGCAAGGGGAGTCGGGCAAGTGGAGAAGTTTTTGTCATTGAAATTTGCCCAGGCCATAGAGACTGAAGAGGTGAGTCTCCATAATAATTTAAAAAGACTACCCTCAGTTGGTGGTCAGAACAGACTGACTCATAAACTGGTCATAACTTGGTGGTAGAAATAAACTGGCCTTCCAAACTGGCAAAATATGGCCCTCGGACCTTAAGCTTAAAAAATACTACCTGATGGGACTGCTGTAAACCAAGTCACACTACATGGACCAATCTAAGAATATTAATATCTTTTAAGAAAGTTAAAATAATGTTAAGTGTTTTAATATAGATATTAGAGTGTTTTAGGTATTAAAGTATTCTTAGATTGATTATAGATTTTAGATTTTAGGTTTTTGGTTATAGGATTTAGGAATTTTATAGATTCTTGTTAAATATTAATAAATATAAGTGTTGGTAAATAAAAATATTCTGTTACACTAGGTCCTTCTACTAGGCAGGGGATATTTTAATTAAGTTACTACTGTTTGTAGAAATCAAGCAGTATTCCTGGATGATACTTCATTGCTTTAAGTCTTGCAACTCTCATTACACAAGCTCTTTCATTTGAAACAGAAATTGTCGAGTGATCTAAATAAATAACTTCAAGAACTACCAAGTATGTCCGAACATTTTAGAAAGTAGTAGAAGAAACTCTAATGCGGTTTTTCTTCTTGTTTCCTTCTGAAATCAGTTTTCAGTGTTTGGTGAAGACATAATGCTATCCTGCAAGGGCTGACATCTGTCACACACAAAGCCTATATAATGTGTTTAGTTTGTACAAATAGGAAAGGGTTCATCGCATGAGCGTAGAGTCACTAGGTCAAGAAATATAAATGTAATTTCTTCCTGATTGGTTGACAGTTTAAGAATATGGAGGGGGGAAGAAAGGAGATGAGGCTTGTTGATCAGATGAGGTAGATTAGGCTATTATGGTTGTTTTATGGCAGAGTTTATGGTCATTGTGTCCTTCAGAAGTCACTGCATGCTCTGCCTTGATGGTTCTGAGAGTGTGACATGAAAAGCTCATCAACAAGATGGGCTTGCTTCAGCACATAATCTGTCATGCTTGAAATGCATGTTTCCTTTTATCCTTGGGTATTGTCTTAGTTTGAGTTCCTGTTGCTCTGAAGAGACACCATGATCACAGCCATATTTATAAAGAAAACATTTAATTGGAGCTGACTTACAGTTTCAGAGATTTAGTCCATTATCATCATGGGAGGAAGTATGGCAGCATGCAGGCAGACATGATGCTGGAGGAGCTGAAAGTTTTCCATCTTGATCCCCAAACAGCAGAAGGAGACTGTATGCTGTCACACTAGGCATAGTTTGAGCATCTGAGACTTCAAAGCCCTCCTCATAGTGGCACATTTCCTCCAACAAGGCCATTCTTTTTAACAGTGCCACTCTTTATGGGCTCAGCATTCAAACATGAGTCTATGAGGGTCGTTCCTATTTAAACCACCACAGGTCTGCTTTGAAAGCTTTTCTTGGAAGATAAGGTATCACAAGTTTAGGAATTTATATCTGAGTGTGAATAAGATCTAGCATGTTTCAATGGCACAGGCAGAGAAGAAATACAAGAAATATGTTTAAATGTATGTAAATATTAAATATATATAAAATATAAGAAATGAATAAATATAAGAACTTCTTGTTCCTATCTGCATCTGGGAAAATGGAGCCATTGCAGTAGCTTGTTATGGTTACGGAGCTTATATTCTCATCAATGCTAGTTTTTTCCTCTTTTGTCTCTAAGACTTTGGCAATGTTTCTATTGCTTAACAAATAAAGCATAAAATCTTACTAACAGTGTCTTACTAAACTCCAAAAAGTTAAAATTTATAACAGAAAGTACAAAGGTTTACTTATTGCATACTTCCTACTTTAGAAAACATGGTCTATTAAAGTATCTATTTAGAAATCAAATTTTGCTTTTACTGCATTCAAATTTTGCTCTTCTTTCTATTAGGGAAACAGGGCTGGTGAGATAGTTCAGTGGGTAAAGGTGCTTGCCACTCAGCCTGAAGCCAATCCATCCCTGAGATCCATATGGTGGACCATTTTCTACAAGCCCTTCTCTGACTTCTCTACATGGTCTGCAGCGCGCACGCGCGCACACACACACACACACACACACACACACACACACACGCACACACAGAGAGAGAGAGAGACAGAGAGAGATACAGAGAGAGACAGAGAGGGAGACACAGTGAAACACAGAGGAGAGAGAGATTTATTAATTTATTTAAAACAAAATGTGGAAAATAACATCTGCTTCATGAACTCTATAGGTCAGTGATGATGGAGAAAACATAAAATATGTTACAAAATTTGACAAGCAAAAACAGAGCATTGCTGTTATCTGTGGAGAAATATTTGTTTTGTTTTGGGTTTCTTTGGGGGTTTTGTTTGTTTTTTGAGACAGGGTTTCTCTGTGTAGCCCTGGCTGTCCTGGACTTGCTTTGTTTACCAGGCTGGCCTCAGACTTATAGAGATCTGCCTACCTCTGCCTCCCAAGTGCTGGGATAAAAGGTGTGCTCTACCCTGGGCTTTCTGTGGAGAAATATTAACTGCAATGCTTACTCCATGTGGACTATGCCTGCACCTCCCTCCCATTTCTCTACAGTTATTCCATGAAAAAAGGTACTTTGGATTTCATGACCGTCAATGTATCTCAAAATAATGTTTCTCTTTCTTGAATATTGTAAATCATGACATTAACTTCCTGAACATGTATGTCCACATCTGTAAACTCTTTAATGCGATCCATGTTTCACAGGAGTTACGTACAAGTACTTAAGTGAGGTAGGAGTCTCCTTTTTCTCTGAAAGTAATCTGAAAGAAAATGAAAACTTGAACTTTTGTAAATGTCTAAAATCAGCACCTGGAAATGAATACAAGGAAGAACATCAGACACTTGGAACAAATCAAATTCTATCATGTGCTCTAAGGGAGCTAGTTTAATAAAAGGAAGAACACAAGACCTTTAGAACAAATCAGATTCTATCATGTGCTCCAAAGATGCTGGTTGAGGACACACTTTGGAGGAATGTTGTAGAGCTACTTACATTTTTATGATAAAATCATACACGGCTACAAGAGAAGAAAATTTAAAAATAGAAGCAAAAATAAGTACCTGAGCTTTACCTTTAAATAGAGTAGAAACTGGGCCAAATGGTACACAGAAATAAACAGTCCTGCTCAAGATATGATCTGGTTGAAACTAGTCTAAGTTTTGGTTATACTAAGAGGTTTGAAATAATCTATAAATACTGTATAATCTGAAATAAGCTATTGACTTTTCTGGTCCCTGAAGGAGCGTCACTTGGGCTTCAAGATATGGCTTCGCCTTCATGGGGACATCAAGATTCATCTGGCCTAGAAGGCTTTGCTCGTCCCAGAATCTCAGACAACAGCAAACTTAGGACAATGACTTGCCCATGTGCCCTTCCTTATCTAACGTAAAGGAGACAGGCAGGTACAAGATGAAGGCAGCGACGTCATGCTCTCCTCTGCTGCTCGTTACCATGTGGGGTCAAGTGAGGAGTTGGTGCTTTCAAAATGAAGCTTGTAACCACCTGTCTCATTCCCCCTCTCGTGTTTAATCCTTCCATCTTGAGGAAATTAGGGTGTCAGTCAATCTGACTCTGTAGGTTTCCTGATCCACTGATAAATTAGTTCATGAGAAAAGGGCGGGCGAGTGTAGCAGTAGCTTATAACTGAAAAGACTCAGATACTTTATTGTGGAAGTAGAAGCCACAACTATAAAGCAGAGCATAAGAAGGGTTCAACACCAGATAACTAATGAAAAATTCCAGTGAGTGATCTCTTTCCTGTCAAACAGCTCCACGGCTTCCAAGAATGAATTTTAGCGTAGGGATTCAGTGTCAAGCAGCTGTTCATAAGACCCACTTGTCCTTAACCTCTTGGGGGAAATGAATATAGGAAGAGCTAGCACAGTAACTCCATTTTCGTTATTGGCTTTGAGACAGGGTTTCATTCAGTAAATGAGGTGTCCAAGAATACATGATCCTTCTCTTCCAGCTTCCCAAGTCTACAGATTTTAGGCATGTACCGTCATGTGTGACTTCATTTTAACTCTGATGATTTCCTTCCTTCTATCTGAATAATTTTAGCTGAAATTGTCCATCCTGTGGCTTGTTCCCCACTGCCTCCCTCCAACAGTGTGGAATCTGTCTCACTTTGTCTGATCTGATTTTCCTTTAGTGAGATGAATGACAATTGCCAAAAACAAAGTACTTATAACCACCAACTCTTCCATTTTTGTCAAATTTAGGCAACTAAAACCATGTGGAAAAAATGATATCTTTTGCCTGCCTGGGTTCATTTATTTATTTTGAGACCTGTTCTCACTCTGTATCACTGGCATCCTTGAGCTGATTATGTAGACTAGGCTGGCTTGTGCTGCTTTGCATCCTGCCGGGAAATATGGCCTTCTCACATATCAAGCCAGAGGTGCAGGCTCCTCCACAGGAAGGCCCAGGCTAGGTTAGACCAGGCAGAAAAGGGCGGGACAAGGACAGGGAGATCAGTACCCTCAGGATGTCCAGTCAGGCTGAAGAGGCAGGAGAGAAGTTTATTTTCACTGCCAAGTGTTACAGTTCTCTTAGCTAAGTATCCAGGAGAGAGGATAGCCCTAACCTTCTCATGCAACAAAAGGTTAAAACTCCTTTAACTGAACAGCCAGCAACCAGCCATGGGAGAAAAAACTGTGGCACATGGTGTGCGAAACACTAGGAAGCTCAACACCTCTTGGCTAGCTTTGGAGGAGGCCAATGGGGTGACTGGTGAGGGTTCCTTTCTATTCGGTCACTGAATGGTGATAGAAGCCATTAATACCAGTCAAAGTGGGAAAATCAGGAAAAGGGTGGGAGAGACAGTTCAGTGTTAACAGCACATACTGCTCTTGCAGAGGACTTAAGTTTTTATCCCCCACACTGGGCAGTTTACAACCACCTTTAACTTCAGCTGCATGAGATCTATTGCCTTCTGGCCCTCTGTGACTGTGCCCTCAAGTGCACACACCCACACATAGTTATCTGCATATACATTATTAAAAATAAAACAATAGAAAAAAGCCTCTGGGATCAAAGTGAGTCCAACAGCTGTGAGACTATTTCTTGTCCCAGGGTTAACCTTTTAACAGAGGCTGATATAAAATAAATCAATAAATAAACAAACAAACGAATGAATGAATGAATAAATAATAACAGAGTGAGTGTCTTTTCTTCTGATTTAATTCATTACAGTTGTTATCAAAATTTTTCTGGGAGCAAAAATCACAGACTATAGCAGCCCCAACAGGATAGACTTAGTCACTTGCCTCATTGTATTAATTAAAGACAAAATTATTGGTGAAAAGCAGAGAGAAATCTACACAACGAGGACACATTGGGAAGAGTCACAAATCAAGGGAGCCAGAGACATCAAGTTCATCTTTGGAATGCTGATATGAGCTTACTCTTAAACAGGTAAAGAATTAGGGAAAAAGGCAGGAGGAGGTCAAGGTGTGGTGGTCTGGCTCTTCAACGTTTTTGTTCGGATTCTACAAACTGAGGCAAAACAGTTCTTGGTCTGCCAGCCTTTAAGGGTGTCAGTCTGGTTCTTACAGGATGATCATTTCTGTTCAATGGTACATCCATGTCCTCATGGAAAGTTACCTTGTGAAGGGAGCAGAGGTCTGTCCTCGAAATTCTGTTCTTCTGAGAATCCAGGAGGATTACAAGTTGAGAAAAAGGACTTATCTCTGTCCCTTCAACTGAAGTAAAGGGGATAGGCAGTCCCAAATGAAAGCAAATGTGTCAAGTTTTATTCCAGTTTTAATAACCCTGTGGGCTCAAAGAGGACTTTATAACTTTGAGCATAGAACAGCTTCTAAGAATCCTTTTTTTTTTTTGTGAGACCTCTTCTTGCTGTGGATTTGTCGGAAAAGAGAGAAAAGAAAATCAACTTGTCCTTTTATAAGGAAGGCAGGATAACAAATCCACTTACATTAAGGCATTGATCCAGTTGTGAGCCTACAGCCCCCACAGTCCAATCCCCTCTGCGTAGTCCCTACCTCTCAACATTGCTGCACTGGGGACTATGTTTTAACATACGCTTTCGGAAGAAATACAGTAAAACCACTGCATTTACACATACTGTATTTATTGACTGAATATATAACAGAGAATGTTAAGAGACACTAGTAGCATGCATGTATATTTCAGGAATCCCAAGGAAACTCATTCAGTGGAAATGTTTCAGTATATGACACTATTCTTTAAACAATTTATGGATAATTTTTCTTATAGAATGAAAAATTGTATAGACAATATTCTGAAACTAAATAGATAAATTCATATATGCACTTCTAGCTTGATATTTTATAATTTGGCCAATAGGAAGATATCATTTTCTGTGCTGGTCAGTTTTTTGTTCACATGGCAAAGTAGAATCATCTGGGAAGAGGGAAACTAAACTGAAATAATTCCTTCGACAGATTGTTCTGTGGGCAAATCTGTCAATCATTTTCTTCGTTAATGATTGACATGGTTGGGCCCAGTACACTATAACAGTGCCTCCCCAGGCAGGTAGTTCTGAGAAAGTAAATAGATAGCACACATACATGACCTCTGAGTCAGTTCCTATCTCAGGTTTCTGTCTCTAGATTTCGGCTTAGTTGGATTCCCTTAGTGATAAGCTATAAGTTGTATGATGAAATAAGCTTTCTTCCTCAAGTTTTGTTCTGTTGTGTTATCACAACAATAGAAAGCAAACCAGAACATTTTCTAAGGGACTTATTCTATATAAAAACAGAAGCTGTTAGGTCCAACAAATAGGACCTTAGGAAACTGAAAGACTTCTGTAAGGCAAAGGACAGTGTCAGTAGAGCAAAACATCATCCTACAGATAGGGAGATCTTCACCAGCCCCACATCTGACAGAGGTCTAATATCCAAAATATGTAAAGAACTCGAGAAATTAAACACCAACAAACCAAATAATCCAATCAAAAAATGGGGTAGAGAACTAAACCAAGAATTCACAATAGGGGAATCTCTAAAGGCCTAAAGGAACTTGAAGACATCCTTGGTCATCAGGGAAATGCAACTCAAGATGACTCTATGATTCCATCTCACACCTGTCAGAATGGCTGAGATCAAAAGCTCAAATGACAGCACATGCTGGTGAGGGTGTGGAGAAAGGGGAACAATCCTCCATTGCTGGTGGGAGTGTAAACTTGTACAACCACTATGGAAATCAGTCTCTCGATATCTCAGAAAACTTGGAATATTTCTACCTCAAGTTGCAACCATACTCCTCCTGGGCATATATCCAAAAGATTCTACACAAAACTACAAGGATATCTCTTCAATCATGTTCATAGCAGCTTTGTTTGTAATAGCTAGAAACTGGAAGCAACCCAGATATCCTTCAGTGGAAGAATGGATAAAAAAAAAAACAACCAACAACCAACCAAACAAACAAACAAACAAAAAAAGTGATACATTTACACAATGGAATACTACTCAGCTATCAGAAAGGAGGAAATCATGTAATTCTCAGCCAAATGAATACAACTAGCAGAGCTCATCCTAAGTGAGCTGACTCAGTCCCAGAAAGATACACATGATATGTACTTTCTATTTTTTAATTATTTTTATTTCTTCAAGTTACATCTCAATCACAATCCCATCCCTACTCCCCCCTCCAGTCCCACCCTCCCATCCTTTTCCCCCTCAACCCCCCATTCTCTTCCCCCCACTTTTGCAAGTTTAAGGTATATCTTTTCCCCCCAGCAGCTCCCCGTTTCAGTCCAACAAATGGTTCTTTCTCTTATAACAATAAATACAATACAAAACAACAGAAATAGGCCACAACTATGAGAGTTATATGTCTTAGCATACATTCCCAATATCCAGTCCATATGTATTTGGCACCTGACTTTAACATTCTACTATCTAACAATCTCTATGAGTTTAAAGTTCTATATCTAACTCAGCTTTCATACTAACTTGCATCACAATTTTAAAAGCATCTTCTTATATCTAGAACACCCTCTTGACCCATAAACAACTCAAAATTTAACTATGAGACTCTAGCTATCTATTCTTCAACCACCTCAGAGACCTGAGAGGAATTAATATATCTGATTATATAGGAAGTGCAGGGCCTGCAGCTTCCAAAACTAAGAAATGACATACCAGTGGCTGCCTGGACAGTTCCCATTTTTTCTCCATACATTACAGTATCGATCTTTAGCCATTTTGCCCCATTTCTCTGACACACATTGATTGTAATGCAGGGATTATGAAGGAGTTGCCTATCTTGTCTTGGCAGAGCTAGGCTGTCGACTTACCTGCTTTCAAGTTTTGTCCTTTTTGGACAGCATTTGGTCTACAGTTGAAGCAAGGGGTTTTTCTTGCCAGGATTTAGGCTTGCCACTAATTCAACCATCTCCCACTGGAGGTTCTTCAATGCTCATCTTCTGCTTGGAGTAGAACAGGGGGTGCTGTCAGGAGCTGACATGTCTCGATATCAAAAAAATCTTAAGTTAAGAAAACATCTTTGAATGCCATATTCTGCAGATCTCTTGAGGTATTTGAAGATGTCCTATCTATCTCTCATATTTAGATAAGCAAATGTTGCTTGTCTCTTAGCAACTTGACTTCTGATTAGCTTAGAAAATAACTGTGATAGACTGCCATAGTAACTAACAAAATGACAAGCTTGTATGACTATTAGTTTGCATTTCTTAATTATCCTAAACAGTAAGTGGATATTAACCATAGAGCATAGGAAAACTATCTTAAAACCCACAGACACAAATAACAGGAACCTAGCATAACTATTCTATGAAAAACTCCACCCAACAGCTAGTCATGGACCCTGCTGCCTGATAGTGGAACACATTACCCTAGCTGCATTGCCATATCAAGCCCCAGTACAAGAGGAAGCTCTTGTGACTGATGAACTAAGGTGGATTGTTATGTGGGGTCTTCCTTCATCCAAGGAGAAGGAGAGGGTGGAGATGGGGAAGAGAGAGGGAGGGAGGGGACTTTCATGGAGATGTAACTTGAAAAACTAAATTAATTAAAAAAAACAGAAATATGTTTATTAAGGTAGTCAACACTCATGTGTGAATTTGTTTATCTGCTGGCTTATGTACACTGTACCCACCACCTTGAGTGAATCAGTATGTCTCCAAGTGTCCTATGGAATTGTTCCTTCCTTTTGATATTCCTTGTAAATTCTTTGTAGTCTATACTTTAATCAATTTATGCTGTGTAAAACTGCAATTACAATTAATCAATACTTCTATTGACAGAGACAGTGCAATAATGATAAACTACTGTTTGGTAATAAGCAAGTTTGAGCCACATTTTATAAATAAGGGAGGCCTGGTCTTATTGACTAACTTACCAGTGATTTATAAATCATTTCAAGCTCTATCCAGACCAGGGAGTCTCAAATGCAAAGTTGAATAGCTGCATTCCTGGAGAGAAAGCTAAGCTTTCACACTGTTACTAATGTATGACATGTGTCCGGATGGGAGTGAGGTCCAGTGAATGACCAACAGAAAACAATGTTTCTTCAACAATAAATTAAGTGCTTCTTACTCATATTACTACCTGAAACCCCTTCTGAAAAATCTCATCTCACATTAGCTTCTAGCAATTATTTCTCATGTGTTCACAAAGAGTTATTTTTTAATTAGCTAGTTAACTTTTACTTCCCCCTCCAACTAATTTTTTCTTAGTTATCATGGTTTTAAATGTGCAAATTTCTTTCCTTAATGTATTCTTGTTCCTTTTTGTGAAGTTCATTTATTCATGGTCTCTGTTTGTCGGATGAAGTTACTATTTGGACTTCACAATTAATATTTTATGATGTCCCTGCTTCTTCTCCACACTCTGAGTATTTTAACATCTTCAGGAAGACAAAAAAATATTGATGACAGAAAAAAAGTTTTAAACTCACTCATACGCATAGTCTCAGACCACAGTAGGGCACATGGTAATGATTAGAAATATTTACTGAATGTTCTAGAAGTTCAGACTGACATGGGCCAAGTAGCAGGAAAACAAGTATAGCTTACCAGCTATAAGATGCTACAGGATAATTAACCTTCAGATCTGTGAAGATCCTTCATGTGAGTGAAGTTTTGATTTCTTGGGAAAGGTAGGTACCATTCAGGAATCCCAGACATTGCTTGACTTGATCTCTTCAGTACTGGAAAAAATGTGACTAAAATCTATCACTAATTCTAGTTCTTTTTTTTTTTTACTTTATTTTTTATTTCTTCAAGTTACATCTCAATCACAATCCCCTCCCGACTCCCTCCTCCAGTCCCACCCTCCCACCCTCAATCCCCATCCTCTTCCCTCTTTTTTTTTTTTTGAAGTTTAAGGTATATCTTATTTTCCCCAACAGCTCCCCTTTTCAGTCCAACAAATGGCTCTTTCTCTTATAATAATAAATACAATACAAAACAGCAGAGGTAATTAGGCCACAGTTATGAGGGTTAAATGGCTTAGCGTACATTCCCAATGTCCAGTCCATATGTATTTGGCACCTGACTTTAACTTTCTACTATCTAACCATCTCCATGAGTTTAAAGTTCTGTATCTAACTCAACATTCATACTAACTTGCAACACAATTGTAAAAGCATCTTCATAGATCTATACACTCTCTTAACTACTAAACAACTCAAAATTTAATTATGAGATTCTAGCTATCTGTTCTTCAACCTCCTCAGAGACCTGAGAGGGATAAATATATCTGATTTAATAGGAAGTACAGGGCCTGCAGCTTCCCAAACTAAGAAATGACATACCAGTGGCTGCCTGGACAGTTCCCATTTTCTCTCCATACATTACAGCATCCATCTTCAGTCTTTGGCCCCGTTTCTCTGACAGACATTGATTGTAGAGCAGGGATTATGAAGGACTTGCTACCCTGTCTTGGCAGAGCTAGGCTGTCAACTTACCTGCTTCCAAGTTTTGTCCTTTTTGGACAGCAGTCTGTCTACAGTTGGAGCAAGGGGCTTTTCCTACCAAGAGATAGGCTTGCCACTAAGTCAACCATCTCACACTGGAGATTCTTTGATGCTCATCTTCTACTTGGAGGAGAATAGGGGGTGCTGTCAGGAGTTGATATGTCTCGATATAAAAAAAATATAAAGTTAAGAAAACATCTTTGAATGCCATATTCTGCAGATCTCTTGAGGTTTTTGAAGAGGCCCTATCTATCTCTTATATTAGGATAAGTAGATGTTGCTTATCTCTTGGCAGCTTTATTTCTTATTATCTTAGAAAATAACTATAATAGACTGTCATAGTACCTAACACAATGAATGGCTTGCATGATTATTAGTTTGCATTTCTTAATTATCCTAAACAATTTATGACAATTAGTAGCAAAAGGCCGAAACTTCACATTTCATTTTTTTTTCTTTTTCTTTACCGCCTAACCCTTCCATTTCATTTCTCTGTAGTGGGTTGTCCCTATATAACAGTTCCTCACCTCAGTTCAGAGGTATATGAGGGCCAAGAGCCTCCTCATTCATTGGGGGTCTACGAGGCAGTACCACCAGTGAAATGTGTCTCATTGCAAAGGAGAAAGAACTAAAAAACAAACAAGCAGACAAACAGATAAAAAAGAATAAAAAATAGAAAAAAAAAAGTCTATGTCCATGTTCCCTTTGGTGTGTGGTTGTAGTATCGATATCCTCTACTACATAGCTAAAATCCTACTATAAGTGAATAGATGCCATACGCATCCTTCTGAGTCTGGGTTAGCTCACTCAGGATTAGCTTTTCTAGTTCCATCCATTTCAATGTCATGGGTGCAACTATAGGGCATTCAGTTAAGTGAAGTAATCCAAACATGGAAAGACAAAGGCCACATGACTTCTCTCATATGTGGACTATGCAGACACTCTAGTATCAGTGAGCAGAAAAGTTGGTACCAGAGACTGAAGAAGAGGTAGATCCATGAGTATAAAACTACCACTCAGCATTAGGAATATTTCAGTTATTCTATTTCAGAATTGAGTGTCACTTATTAATGATAGTTGTATATTTTCAGGTATCTCGGGGAGAAGGTTTTTAAATGTCCTCAGCACAAACATGTGATCATTGTTTTATGTCACATATATGTGAACTATCTGGGTTTTATCATTACACTGTGCACATGTCTCAAAACACGAGGCTATACCACATAATAATTGTTATTATGCACGAATCAAAGATACAAATGCAGATAAAAGATGAGTAAAAATTAAGGTGAAAATGTTTAAAAGAAATTTAAAAAACTAAGGCATAAGTAACCCTCACCTAATGTGTTAGAGATATTTTAAAAGACAGAATTATTTTAAATACTTCACACATTACCTTTTTAATTTTATTTGTTTAGAAATGTTTTTCAGGATCAGTAAAAAGGTGTTGAAATGAAATTTTTCTATATCAAAAGAGCATACTTGAATGAGTTAGATGGTAATGGGCCTATATTTCTCTTAATAAATGATACCTTTCCTGTGAAATATGCTGTATGGTAACTGACTATATTTATTTTAAATGAAATTCTGTGATGCAATATTGCTTTGATTTATTAGGTAGTTTTCTGATTTAGTGGAAGGCAGTTTTGAATCAGATGGGAGGGCTGATTTACTAGAGAAAGCATTTGATTTGATGTATAATGTATCTTATTCAGAATTCAATAAGTAATGATTCAGCAGTCGATGTGTGATTTCATAAGTCAACTACTAGATTTGATTTTGATCTATTTCTCAGTAAGAGATACACTTATTTTAATAGTTGATGTATCTGTTTTAATGTACAGTGTGTCAAATTTATGATTCCATGTTCTTTTTTTGCACTTGTGATTTATGAATTTTACTATTAATATATATGTTTCAATTAAGTGTTATGTGGAACATTCATTACAATCCACCACAGAGCTGAAGCATTGCAAAACACATCTGAAAGATTTTACACATGATGTTTGCCATTAGCAGGGTGATAAAATAAATCTCAGCTCATGGAAATATAAATGTATCTTTGATAGAAACAAAGTGGTATATGCATATGGATCTTTGAATTTGAAGTTAAGGTGTATTACATGTTTGCATTAGTATAGTTTGCTATTTCCTTGCTTCCACTAGGGAGTATCTGCTCATACTTTTGTTCTATTTCCATCTGAAATAAAGGAGCTTGTTGACAAATTTTTTAAATGTAGATTAGCTCAATGACTTCTTTCATTAGGATTTACTTCTGACTTAAAAAAAAACTTCATTATTCCGAGTGTGGTGGCCCAAGCCTTCAATCCCAGCACTCAGGGAGGGAGAGGCAAGCAAATCTCTGTTAGTTCGAGGACAGCCTGGCTGTTACACAGAAACCCTGTCTCAAGAAACAAACAACAAAAAGCCCCAGAAAAAAAATAAAAACAAGCCGGGCGGTGGTGGCGCACGCCTTTAATCCCAGCACTTGGGAGGCAGAGGCAGGTGGATCACTGTGAGTTCGAGGCCAGCCTGGTCTACAAAGTGAGTCCAGGACAGCCAAGGATACACAGAGAAACCCTGTCTCGAAAAACCAAAAAAAAAATAAAATAAAATAAAATAAAAACAAAAACGAAAAATCTTCATGACTCACTTGCCTGAACTTTGTGGATTGATACATGAATCTCCATGAATTTGAGACAATGACTATTCTTGACATGATTTGGAACCAACATTCATAATAGCTATAACTCATTAGATCTAATCAGAAAGCTACACATGTTTACAACATAAATTAAAACAGAAAATGTGACAAAGGCTCAAAATAAATAAAATCCCTGACAACTGTTATCTTGGACTTTCACATCTGAAAACCTAACAGCAAAAAGAAAAACATAAAAAAAAGAAACTAGCTCACATGTTTTCTCATGATCTCTGTTCTTTGTGTAATGGTGTTTGTCATTTCTCTCTCTAGCTGCATGTGTATGTGATGTCTATCCATGTGTTTGTGGGAGTGAGGACCATGTATGCAAATGGAAGCCAGAGAAGGATGTCAGGTGATCTACCATGCTGGGTCACTCTCTGTCTTACATTTGAGGGAGTCTCTCACTGAACTTGGAACTAGGTGGGCAGTCAGTAAAATCTAGCAGTCCTCTTTCTCTGACCTGAAACAGCACTTGGGTTATGGGCTTATATAGGCATGCTTAACTTTTTCTGCTTTGGTTTGGTTTAGTTGATTGTTTTTTTTTTTTTTTTTTTTTAAGCCTGGTGCTGGGTATATGAACTCAGAGCCCCATGCTTGCACAGCAAGCTCTCTTACATATTGTCCCATCTACCCAGTTCTCATTAATATCTTAGTAAAAGAGAAAAACAGTATGTCACATGAAAAGTGAATGGTAGTGAATCCTCTGTGGCCACCAATCTGGGTCATATCTGTGCTCTAGCTTCATAGTTCTGTCCTTCTGAGGAGCTGTTCAATGTGTAAGTGTCACTGTTCATTCCAAGCCTAGATAAAAGTATGGAAGATTTAAGATTAATACTTGAAAGAGACCCAGAATGGTATTTGGAACATCATAAGGACTCCATGAGTCTGTTTAAGTAAAGACTATACAAATATGAGCAGGGTTTGCAGAAAGGCAGAATAAAGATTCTTATGAGTCAGCCAGTTACTGTGTTAGGAACTGACACAGCTGGACTCTTATTGGTAGACTTGACTCTCAACTATGAGTGCCTATGAAGAAGACAAAGGACTGAAAAAAAAAAACTCTTGTCATTTCTTCCACAGAAAAACAAAACAGAACACCTAAATGTTTAAATGAAAAATGATCCCTGTATTATAAGCTGGGTATTTGTATGTTCTTCTATACATTTCTATAATGAAAAGGTATATAAGTACATTATCTAATAAGATGATTCATCTTGAAAGGTTGACTAATATCAAAATAGACACTAATGTCAAAGGACACTTTAACTTACATGTAATAGTCTAATATTTTGTTTTATAATCAAATGTTCTAATTTCTAAAAGCATTTATTGCACTAGGGTTGAACATTACATCTAAAATTGAATATCACATAAAATGATTTAGTTATAAAATATTCCTTTAAATTTGCTTTGCTAGTCATAATTTTTTATTCTAAGATGTGCAGTTAGCCTAGAATAAGAAAAAAATCTTTATTAAACAATCTAAGCACTCTGGTATCTATAAGTTCTGCATTCCAGATGTTACTGTGGAAGGGCTGTGAGTTTGAGATCATTGTTTCATAAAGAAAGTAGTAAAAAGATCTCTAGGCAACAGCTTACATTCTGATTTTAAAACTACCTTAGTGCAGGATTTCCTTTGAGTTTATTCTCACCAATAGGCTTTCCAAGTGGAAGGCTGTCTGATCATGTTAAGAGAGTCACCCTTCTCTTCCTTACCAACCCCCTGGATGTGGTGGACATGGGTCAGCCAGCCATACCTTTTGTCTGCTTTGCTGTGGTATTGGCAAGAGAGAGAACCTCTCTCCACCCTTTTGTCCTCACCACCAGTGTTGGCCAGGAGATCTGGTCCTGATGGGGTCACAAGGGCATGAGAACTGTCCCTGCCCTTCACATGTTGTAGCACTCTACTTGAGATCCCTTCACTTCCCTCTCCTCCTTTTTGTCCTTATCACTACTGGTGGTCAGGAGATCTAGCCCTGCCCTTTACGTGCTGCAGCATTTGAGTGAGCAGGACCTGCACCTTGGCCAGACAGAACAGTACAGCTGACCCTGGATTTGGGGGTAGTGTGTTAACTGTGCCTCAGGGTGTGAGTGTGATAGAGCCAGCCCTGCCTTTTGTCTGCTTTTCAGTGGTGTTGGCAAGAGAGATCCCCTCCACTCTCTAATGCCCTGGACACAGGTAACAGGTAGGAGAATTGACCCTGATGGGCTCATGAGAGGAGGAAAACCGTCCAACTTCTTACCTGCTGTAGTGTCAGGAGAGTAGGCCCTCCACATTACATCACGCTAGAACTGGCCCTGGATATGGGGGTTGCAGGCCCAGAACCAAGGCTTTAAGTTGACCCACATCACCATATACCCCATTGATGAACTGCTAGAGTGCATTAAAAGGCCAGTTCTGCAGACCAAAAAACAGCAGGATTTCCATGACAAAAACCAACAACAATATCTGAGAGGAGTCCCAGTGACATTCCAGTACTGACAAAGTACCAGAAGCCAGCAGCCTTGTACTAGACCAAGGAATCATTATAATGAACATTTGCAAGCAGAAAAGTGTGGACAAAATGGAAAGTTGTGAGGCACCAGGAGACACACTACAGTTTCCACAATGAAATTTTTTTTTAATGTTGGGAGAGGTTTCAAGGGTGAAGGTTGGGTCTGAGGGAAGGTGAGAGATGAGAGGGAACAGGATGCACGATGTTAAATTCACAAAACAAGAAAAATTTTAAATCACAAATAGATAATAAAAGCTGTGGTGCATTTACACAATGGAATAAGACTCAGCCACCAGAAACAAGGAAATCATGCAATTCGCAGCCAAATGGATGGAACTAGAAAAGCTCATCTGGAGTGAGCTAACCCAGACCCAGAAAGATGCACATGGCATCTATTCACTTATAACTGGATTTTAGCCACATAGTACAGGATAACTATCCTATAACCAACAGACCCAAAGGAACAGGAACCTAGACTTGGTTACCTGTTTGTGGGACAGTTTGCTCTAGTAGAGCTGCCATGTATCCCTACTGAGCAAAAGGAAACTTTTAGCCCTCATATGACTGCTGAACTGATATGTAGGGCATCCAAGACTGGAGGAGTAGGATAGGTGCAAGAGGGGGAGAGGATAGGAGGATGGGACTGGGAGGGGTGGAGAGAGGGGACTGTGATAGAGATGTAACTTGAAGTAATAAATAAACATTTTTAAAAAGGTGAAAGATTTATACGACCTGAAGAGAAAACAGAGATACTGGACTGAAGATAGATGGTCCAATGTAGTGAGAGAAATTGGGGACTGTCCAGGCAGCCAATGTCTGTCATTTCTTAGTTTTAGAAGCTGTTGGCTCTGCAGTTCCTGTTCATCCAGATATATTTATCCTCAGGTCTTTAATGTAGTTGAAGACTACATAGTTATAGTCCCACGGATAAGTTTTAAGTTGTTTAGGTACTAAAAGGATGTTTTAGGTCTAAGAAGATGTTTTTAAGTTGGTAATGCAGGTTAAGATGGAAACTGAGTTAGGTATAGAACTTTAAACTCATTGAGATAGATAGATAATAGAATATTAATATTAGTTGGCAAATACATATGGACTGGACATTGGAAATATATATTATACCTTATAATTTTCATAATTGTGGCCTACTTGTTCTTATTGTTTTAACTTTTATTAGAAAAATAGCTTTTTTGGATTAAAATGGGGAACTGTGAGGAAGGGGGAAGATACACCTTAAATTTTTTAAAAAAGCAGATAGGAGGGTGAGGAGGGGGAAGAGGGTAGGAGGTTGGGCCCGGGATGGAGAGGATGGAGGGGACTATGATTGTGATGTAACTTGAAGAAATAAATAAATGTTAAAAAAAATCTACCCTGAAAAAGAAAAAAGAACACAATAAAAAGGAAAATGAAAGAAAACGCAGTCTAAAATTATGTTCACATGTGGGATAATACATGTGTCTTCAGTCATTCAGTGAGGAAGCAGAAAGACCATTTGGACTTGTGGTTTCTCACTTCCTAGTAATAACCACTGTGTTTGGAGCCATTGCTTCACTTTTTCCCACTGAATTTCACGATGCCATCCTTCCTGAAGCATTAACACTGGCCATAGAACGGCAGCAGTATTAAACACCACTGTCACTTTGCTGCACTGCATGTTACCTTCTTTCTTTCTTTCTGCGGCCCCCACACTATAATATGTGAGAGACATGCTTTCATTATCTCTGACTTACGGGGGAATGCAGGGACTTGTTAAGTAACAGCTAAGATGTCCCTGCTAGAATATGGTGGAATTAGCATGCTGAATGCCGGGTGTCATTGGAGGGTTGGATGTCTGTGGAGACATCGTAGAGGCAACTTGAACCTTCAAATTTCTTCACACTACACTCTAGTGATTTCAATACCTTGAGAGGCACTGTGAGGTTATTATTAAAAGCACCAAGGTTACATATCTACAATGTCTTCTTTTCGAAATCTGTTGTTGTTACTGTTTTGCCTCCCTAAGTCTCTATACATTCAAACTAACATATTCATAACCGGGATCTGTGATTTATTTTCATCCTATAGAAATGATAAAACCATGAATTTTAGAAAGCAAAACCAGATTCTACGTCATAGAGTTAGACATCGAAAGATGGACTTTACCTCTGTTTTCAAAATACACTACCAACGCACATGGTGTGGAGAAAAAGCTGCGTATGTGGTCTGTTATTTCAGTCAAAATTGCCTTAAGTATCCCCTGGTTCTTCTACGCTGACAACTCTGCAAGCTGAAACAGGCCACAAGTGAGGCTGTTCATCAAACTTACCCATATCGAACTTGGAACCACCTACAAAAGATTTTTCTTAAGTCTCCTTCTTACACCAGTGGCCTTTCAGTGACTTGGTGTCTAATTTCTTATTTCTCTGAGAACTTACTGCACTGTCATAATATCTAATATGATAAAATTCTCAGCAGACTTCTGTTTTTTTTTTTTATGTACATTGGTTTAAATGGACATCACAGTGATGGAACATTCCTGAGGTAAAGGCCATGCTATGTGAGTTAAACTCATAAATGAAAAAAATAAAATAAAATAAAAATGTGAGGAGAAACTTTGAAAAAAAATGCATAGTAGCTAAATGTCTCCCTGGCCTTCTCTCAATGTATCATCAATCATTTCTTCAAGGAAAATAGAATAGCAGTGAATTAAAACAATGAAAGGGGATTTTATAATGTGTTTACAGCTACCTATGAAACACAGAAGAGATAAAAACCCTAAAACTAGAAAAGTTGAAACTAAGATTAAATTGTATGGAGTCTTGCTATGGTTTGACATCTTTTCTGCTTTTCCTTTTTAATAGCATGACAAGTTTTCGAGTTTCACAGTAGTATTAAAATGTACCCCTGAAATGTGGCCACAAATGTGGACTAGATATTGAAGTAATTTCGAACTGTCAGATAGTACATGGATCATTAACCATTTTCAGGAAGAAAGTGTCCCCAAATGGATTTTGACATCAGTAAAGCTGAGAACATGATTCATGAGCATGTTCCAAAGGTTCTTTCTGGTTATTTAAAGGACTTAGATCGAATGGTTTTTACCAGTTCATCTTTCCAAGCAAAGCCGTATTTTTTTAAAGGGCAGGAACAGTAAAGAGGAACAGGGAAGGAATCGTCAATTTCACATTGCAGTAAATTATTAAGATATGTGACATTTTATGGCTTACAATAATTTTAAAGAAGACTATTATGAGAAGAGTTGTGTTTCTTTAAAATTCATATGTGGGAACTCTGAGGCCCTTTGCCATACATTGTGACCATATCTGGAGATAGGTTTTAAAGACAGAGATAATTAAATAAAAATGAGACTGCCTGAAAGCTCTCTAATCCAACACAATTGTGTCCTTATAAGACCAGGAAATTAGAATGCACACAAGAAGGACCAGATGCAGGGAAGAGAGAAGCCCTGCAAAAGCTCCAGAGAGGAAGTTTAGGGGAAATCAAGGCAGCTGACACCTTACCCCTTAGCTAACTGCCTCTAAAACTTGAGAGAATAAACTGTCAATAGGACACAGATATCTGTCATGCTTTTTTAAGGCAACTATAACCAACTTATAGAAATATCCAGAAAATTCTGTAACAGTAAGAAGTGTTGGAATTTTCTAAACACAGTTGTCTGAACACCAAATTATGTTATGTAACATCTTTAAATGATTACTTGCTTCAAGCAATTAAAACACAAATACTTGTATTTTTCTTCAATGTTCAAATACTTGATATCAACATAAGCTATGTAATTGACATAAATATCTAACCATACCTACATCCTCACCAAAAAGAAATGATTGAAATCAAAGGAAATACAGAAATTGAAAAGTATTGCATATATGCAGTCATGCACTTTTTGATTTTCATAAATAAAAGTACTCCCTTTTATGTGAGAGAAGAACCTTTTTTATGTGTGTTTGGAATTGAGGAAATAAACTCAACAATAAAAATAAGTTTGTTTCTGGATCTGGTGAGATGTCTCAGCAGTTAAGGACACTTTTTTCTCTTCCAGAGGACCTAAGTTTGCTTCCAGAATCTACATGGCTGATCACTATGAACTGTAACTCCAGTTTCATATGGTCCGATGGCCTCTTCTGGCCTCTGTGAGCACCAGGCATGTACACAATGCACATGCATACATGCAGACAAGACAATCACATGTATCTCATATGAAGATTCATCAAAACGTTGATTTTTCTACCAGGAAATAAAATTAAACATGGGGAATATAATTATGTGTTATTTCATATTTTAAAATACATTTTGATGTATTTTTTCCATTTTTTCAATATTTTAGTCACTTTGGGGACACATATACAATTGAGAGAACTGTAAACAACATTTCATGCCACACCAAGTACATGGCATGGTTAACCAAGTAGGTGACATTCATGTGTTTATTTTATGTGAGGTAGTTTAGATACACAGAATTGCTTATAATTTGATATTTGAACATAAATAATTGTCCTTTGGGGCTAAATATTATGTCCTAATTTTTTAATCAACCAAGGCTGATCAAAACAATTCACTCCTATACAAATGTAGCTCTGCCTTAGAACCACATATTACACAATTCAGATCTGGTCACCTTAGGTCAACCTAGAAGAATGTCTAAACAATTTATTTTTCTGCAAGTTATATATAGCAAAAATGATGCCAATGTGGGACTGTTTCTATGTTGCATTGCTACCCAGCCTCGTCCATGTGCAGTCAATATTTTATATTCAGTGGTTCAAAAACAAAATTGTAATGCTGGGAAGATGTGAGTCAGTAAAGTACTTTCAGTGCAAGCCTGAGTACCTGAGTTCAAATCCCAAGCACCCAGTATAAAAAAAAAAAAAAAAAAAAAAAGCTGAGTGTGGTGGTGTATGCCTGTAATCCCAGTGTTGGAAAGCAGAAAGCAGAGATACTGCAGCTTTTCTGAACATCTAGTCTAGCTGAATCATCAAGCTTCACTTTCAATGAGAGAATATCTCAATACACGAAGGTAGAGAGTAATAAAGTCTCTACTAGGTGCACATGTGCACACACAAATGTGCACATAGATACACTACATACATAAATAAAAAATAAAGAAATATAAAAAAATCAAACCCCACAAATTCCCACTTTCTTGTCCATTTGGTTTTCAATGTTGCTTAAGTTATTTGTACTTTATGCTAATTTGAATGTCCCCTTTCTTCAGTCACAACTTAGAAACCCTTTCTCTGAGTTTCACTGCTATTCTTCCATTCACACAGATGCCTCCCTTCTGGTTTTCAGTAAGCACCCATTACCTCTCACTTCCATTCTCAGTGGCATTTGAAGTTTAGTTAAAATATTGATGATCTTCTCTGCCAGTTCCATTCAGGGAGTGCGTTGAAAATTGCCCTAGTGGAATCTCTGTCCACAGAGATTTTCAGTTCAGAAATAATACATTTCAGTTTGCTTAATGAATGTCAATTATCTTCCTAAATACAACATCCTGAAATTTGAAAATAGGAGCAATAGTATTCTAGAAAAATATGGCTCCTTATTGAAAACTCCTTTGTAGAAGAAAATGATTTAACATTTCATACAATATCATATGAAAATACTATCTTCTTAGTCCAAAAATATTTATATTAATTTTCTATTTCTTTTGTCCTTTGAAGACCAAAAATTGTTCAAGACAATATTACTCAATATCCCCTAAAATATATTCTTATTGTTTTTAAGCAGACATGTTCTTAATGAAATCCAGTTGTTTCCTTAAGCATTACTGCCATAACTAGAAGTAGGGCATATTAAAATGCTCTTTAGCAATGATTTTTTCCTGTTTCCATCTGCTTTCTGGCATAAAATACATTTTACAGTCACTAATCTGCTATTCTCAGGTGCAAAGGAAAAGCAACTATTTCATACAAGGTATACCAAAAAAATGTTTCAGTATACAGTAACATACATAGAATTACTATATTCTCTTTAATTAGTTTTATTGATTAGATAACTAATTAATTTCATTATTTAATTAATTTAGTAAATATAATTTAATTAATTTAAATTAGTATTAGTTTAATTTATTTAAATAACTTTTTCATTTTCTGAAAAACCTTCTATATGTCAGTTGAAAAGGCCATTTGATATTTGGGCAATATCAGTGAATAAGTTTTGTTTAATTGCCTTAATAAAGATTATGTTCTTTTTTTCTCTTTATATTTATTTCTTCAAGTTACATCTCAATCACATTCTCCTCCCTTATTCCCCCTCCAGTCCAAACCTCCCACCTTCAACACCCCATTCTCTTCCCTTTTTTTTTTAAAGTTTAAGGTATATCTTATTTCCCCCAACAGTTCCCCTTTTCAGTCCAACAAATGGTTCTTTCTCTTATAATAAAAGATACAATAGAAAACAACAGAGGTAATTAGCCCACAGTTATGAGGGTTATATGGCTTAGCGTACATTCCCAATGTCCAGTCCATATGTATTTGGCACCTGACTTTAACTTTCTACTATCTAACCATCTCCTTGAGTTTAAAGTTCTGTATCTAACTCAAATTCATACTAACTTGCAACACAATTTTAAAAGCATCTTCCTAGATCTATAACACCCTCTTGACTCCTAAACAACTCAAAATTTAATTATGAGACTCTAGCTCTCTATTCTTCAACCACCTCAGAGACCTGAGAGGGATAAATATATCTGATTTTATAGAAAGTACAGGGCCTGCAGCTTCCAAAATTAAGGAATGACAGACCAGTGGCAGCCTGGACAGTTCCCATTTTCTTTCCATACATTACAGCATCGATCTTCAGTCGTTTGGCCCCATTTCTCTGACAGACATTTATTGTAGAGCAGGGGTTATGAAGTACTTGCCTACCCTGTCTTGCCAGAGCCAGGCTGTCGACTTACCTGCTACCAAGTTTTGTCCTTTTTGGACAGCATTCTCTCTACAGTTGGAGCAAGGGGGGTTTTTCCTACCAAGAGATAGGCTTGCGACTAATTCAATCATCTCCCACTGGAGATTCTTCGATGCTCATCTTTATTTGGAATAGAATAGGGGGTGCTGTCAGGAGCTGATATGTCTCGATATAAAAAAATCTAAAGTTACGAAAACATCTTTGAATGCCATATTCTGCAGATCTCTTGAGGTTTTTGAAGAGGCCCTATCTACCTCTTATATTAGGATAAGCAGATGTTGCTTGTCTCTTAGCAGCTTTATTTCTGATTAGTTTAGAAAAAAACTCTAATATACTGTCATAGTACCTAACAGAATGACCAGCTTGCATGACTATTAGTTTGCATTTCTTAATTATCCTAAACAGATTATGACAATTAGTAGCAAAAGGCCGAAACTTCACATTTCATTTTTTTTCTTTACACCCTAACCCTTCCATCCCATTTCTCTGGGGTGGGGTGTCCCTATATAACAGTCCCTTATCTCAGTTCAAAGGTCGTAAGAGGGCCAAGAGCCTCCTCATTCATTGGAGGTGTACGAGGCAGTCCCACCAGTGAAAAGTGTCTCATTGCCCTGGAGAGAGAGCTAAAAAACAAACAAACAAATAAGCAGACAAACAGATAAAAAATAGAAAAATAAATAAATAAAAAGTCTATGTCCATGTTCCCTTTGGTGTGTTAGGTGTAGTATCAATGTCCTCTACTATATAGCTAAAATCCTACTATAAGTGAATAGATGCCATATGCATCCTTCTGAGTCTGGGTTAGCTCACTCAGAATGAGCTTCTCTAGTTCCATCCATTTGGCTGCAAATTGCATAATTCCATTGCTCCTGATAGCTGAATAATAATCCATTGTGTAAATGTACCACAGATTTTGACCCATTCTTCAGTAGAGGGACATCTGGGTTGTTTCCAGTTTCTAGCTATTACGAATAAGGCTGCTATGAACATAGATGAGGAAACTGCCTTATGATTCCCTGAGGAAATATTTGGGTTTATACCCAGAAGTGGTATGGCTGGGTCCTGAGGCAAAGTTATCCAAGTTTTCTAAGGTATCGCCAGACTGACCTCCATAGTGGTGGCACAAGACTGCACTCCCACCAGCAATGGAGTAGGGTTCCCCTTTCTCCACACCCTCGCCAGCATGTGCTGTCATTTGAGCTTTTGATCTTAGCCATTCTGACAGGTGTGAGATGGAATCTCAGAGTCGTCTTGAGTTGCATTTCTCTGATGATTAAGGACATTGAGCATTTCTTCAAGTGTCTCTCAGCCATTAGGGATTCCTTTGTGAATTCTCTATTTAGCTCTGTCCCCCATTTTTTGATTGGATTATTTGGTTTCTTGGCATTTAATTTCTTGAGTTCTTTGTAGATTTTGGATATTAGCCCTCTGTCAGATGTGGGGTTGGTGAAGATTTTCTTCCAAGTCTATAAAAAATTGTGTTGGTATTTTGATAGGAATTGCATTGAATCTATATATTGCTTTTGGTAGGGTAGCCATTTTTATTATGTTGATCCTACCTATCCATGAGCATGGGAGATCTTTCCGTCTTCTTTTCTTTTTTTTAAATGTATTTTATCTTTCCGTCTTCTAAAGGCCTCTTCCATTTCTTTCTTCAAGGCTTGAAGTTCTTGTTGTACAGGTCCTTTACTTGCTTGGTTAGAGTTACTCCCAGGTATTTTAGGTTGTTTGTGGCTATTGTGAAGGGGATTGTTTCCCTTATTTCTTTCTCATCCCATTTGTTTTTTTTTCAATTAATTTTTTATCCAGCCACTTTCTGAAGGTGTTTATCAGCTGTAAGAGTTCTCTGGTGGAATTTTTGGGGTTGCTTATGTATACTATCATATGATCTGCAAATAGGGATAATTTGACTTCTTGATTTCCAATATTTATCCCTTTGATCTCCTTTAGTTGTCTTATTGCCCTAGCAAGAACTTCAATTACTATATTGAAGAGATATGGTGAAAGTGGACATCCTTGTCTTGTCCCTGAGTTTAGAGGAAATGCTTCAAGTATCTCTCCATTTAATTTGATGTTGGCCACTGGCCTGCTGTATATTGCCTTTATTATTTCTAGGTACGGTCCTTGTATGCCCGTTCTCTCCAGAACTTTTAGCATGAAGGGGTGTTGGATTTTTTCAAATGGTTTTTCTAGATCTAGCGAGATTATCATGTGTTTTTTTTCTTTCATCTTGTTTATATGGTGAATTATGTTGATAGACTTTCATACGTTGAACCATCCCTTCATTCCTGGGATGAAGCCTACTTGATCATGGTGTGTGATACTTCTGATGTGTTCTTGAATTTGGTTTGCTAGTATTTTATTAAGTATTTTTGCATCCATGTTCATGAGGGGGATTGGTCTGAAGTCCCCTTTCTTTGTTCGGTCTTTGTGTGGTTTAGGAATCAGGGTGACTGTGGCCTCATAGAATGAGTTTGGCAATGTTCTTTCTGATTCTATTTGGTGAAAGAGTTTGAAGAGTATTGGTGTTAGCTCCTCTTTGAAGGCCCTGTAGAATTCTGTGCTAAAGCCATCTGGCCCTGGGCTTTTTTGGTTGGGAGATTTTTAATGACTGTTTCTATTTTCTTAGGGGTTATACGGCTGTTTAATCTGTTTATTTGAACTTGATAGATCGGTAGGTGGAATCTATCAAGAAAGTTGTGCACTTCACTTAAGTTTTCAAATTTGGTGGAGTACAGATTTTTAAAGTAGGATCCAAATATTCTCTGCATTTCCTCAATGTCTGTTGTTATTTCTCCCTTTTCATTTCTGATTTTGTTGATTTGGGTTTTTCCTTCTGTCTTTTAGTTAATTTGGCTAAGGGTCTGTCTATTTTGTTGATTTTTCTCGAAAAACCAACTCTTTGTTTCATTGAGTCTTTTTACAGTTCTTTTTGTTTCTAAGTTGTTGATTTCAGCCCTAAGTTTGATGATCCTCAGCCATCTGCTCCTCTTGGGAGTGTTTGCTTCTTTTTTTTTCCAATTCACCCAGTTTAGCTGTTAATTTGCTAATACGAGCTGTCACAATTTTCTTTTTGAAAGCATTTAGTGTTATGAACTTTCCTCGTAGCACAGCTTTCATTGTGTAGCATCGGTTTGGGTATGTTGTGTCTTCATTTTCGTTGGATTTTAAGAAGTTTTGATTTCCTTCTTTATTTCTTCCCTGACCCAGTGGTCCTCTAATAAAGAGTTGTTCAATTTCCATGTGTGTATAGACTTTCTGTGATTCTTTTACTATTGAAGTCCAGCTTTATTCCATGCTGTTCTGATAAGATTCAAGGGGTTATTTCAATTTTCTTGTATCTGTTGAGGCTATCTTTGTGTCCAACTATATGGTCAATTTGGGAGAAGGTTCGTGAGGTGCTGAGAAGAATGTGTATTCTTTTGTGTTTGGGTGAAACGTTCTGTAGATATCTGTTAGGTCCCTTTGTTTCATGATCTCTGTTAGACTCATTATTTCTCTGTTTGGCTTCTGTCTTGATGATTTGTCCATAGTTGTGAGTGGGTGTTGAAATCTCCCACCACTAAAGTGTTTGGATCGATGTGCGACTTAAGTTTTAGAAGCATTTCTTTTATAAATGTAGGTGCCTTTGTAATTGGGGCATAGATGCTCAATATTGAGATGTCCTCTTGATGAATATTTCCTTTAACGAGTATGCAATTCCCTTCTCTGTCTTTTTTAATTAATTTCAATTGGAAGTCTATTTTGTTTGATATTAGGGTCACTACTACAGCTTGTTTCCTGGGTCCATTTGCTTGGAAAACCTTTTCCCAGCCCTTTACTCTGAGATAGTGTCTATCTTCAATAGTGAGATGTGTTTCTTTTTTTTTTTTTTTTTTTTTTTTTTTTTTTTTTTTTTTTTTGGTTTTTCGAGACAGGGTTTCTCTGTGTAGCCCTGGCTGTCCTGGACTCACTTTGTAGACCAGGATGGCCTCGAACTCACAAAGATCCATCTGCCTCTGCCTCCCAAGTGCTGGGATTAAAGGTGTGTGCCACCACTGCCCGGCTCACGAGATGTGTTTCTTGTATGCAGCAAAAAGATGGGTTTGTTTACACATCCAGTCTGTAAGTCTGTGTCTTTTTATTGGCGAGTTGAGTCCATTGATGGTGATGGATATTAGTGACTGGGCTTGTTATTTCCCATTATTTTGGTATAGCTGGTCGTCTTGTGTTTCTTTTTGTTTAGTTGCTGTGGAGGTTTCTATTTCCTCTGTTTTCTTGGGTGTAGTTATCTTTTCTGGTTGGAAATTTTCCTTCTAGGATCTTCTGTAGGGCTGGGTGTGTGGGTAGATATTGTTTGAATTTGATTTTGTCATGGAATATCTTGTTTTCTCCATCTATGTTGATAGAGAGTTTTGCTGGGTATAGTATTCTGGCTGGGCACCTATGTTCTCTCAGAGCTTGAAGAACATCTGTCAATGCCTTTCTGGCTTTTAAAGTTTCTGAAGAGAAGCCAGGTGTAATTCTGATGGGTCTGCCATTATATGTAACTTGACCTTTTTCTCTTACAGTTTTTAATATTCTTTCTTTGTTCTGTACATTTGTAGTTTCAATTATTATGTGGCAAGAAGAGTTTCTTTTCTGATCTAAACTGTTTGGTGTTCTGTAAGCCTCTTGGATTTTTATTGGCATCTCTTTCTTTAGGTTTGGGAAGTTTTCTTCTATGATTTTTTTGAAGATATTTCCTGGACCATAGAGTTGGGATTCTTCTCTTTCCTCTATGTCTATAATTCTTAGGTTCTATCTTTTCATTGAGTCCTTGATTTCTTGGATATTGTGGGTGAGAGATTTTTTACCTTTCTCATTTTCTTTGGATGTTGTATTGATTTCTTCCATCGAATCTTCCATGCCTGAGATCCTGTCTTCCATCTCTTGAGTCCTATTTTTGGTACTCAAATCCATAGTTCCTATTCTCTTCCCTTGATTCTCCATTTACATTTTTAACTCTGACTGTGTTTTCTTTATTGTTTCCATTTCCATTTTCATTTCTTGAGTGATTCTATTTGTTTTGTACATTTCCTGCTCCAGTTTGCTTGTCTTTGCCTGGAAGTCTTCCATTGCCCTCTCTTTTTCTTGTTCAAGGTGGGCCACCTTGTTCTGAAGTTCTCTAATGGTGTTTTCCATCGCTTTCGTATGTGCAGTTGTGGCTTCTTTGAATTCCTCCATAGATTTAAGTTCTTCTTGAAGGGACTCTATCACTTTCCATAATGCAGAATTGCCCTCATTTTCATGTCTTTCATCTGTGATGAGGTGGTCCGATGAAATATCATTGCTTTCTTTTGTTGGAGTCATTCTGCTCTGTTTTTTTTTTTTTTTTGTCTGGAGCCTCTGGCCATTGGAAATTTCTAGCTGTCTTCTGGACTTGGGTCCACAGGGGGCACTTTGGTGTAGGAGTCGAATTGCCTTACTCCACCCCTGTAAGGTGAGTCATTCAGCCCCGCCTCCTAGGTGGGGGTGGAGCTGTGTACATGTAAGCTCTGGTTCCCTGCCGAAAGGGCCAGTACTTGTAAAAAAGTATGATATACAGCACTTGGAAATACCTCACAGTTTGCCCAGGGTTGGCTTCTGTGGTGGGTAAATCTGCCTTCACCCCCAATAGCCTTGCCGTTCCCATGGCCCCGGGTCTGGAGACTAGCAAGTGATGTCATGCTCCACTAAGTTCCCGAATACTGCAGTGGGTTGCAATCTGCAGTCTGATGGCACTCTGCTGCGGAGCTGAGTGCACATCCACAGGTGGCAACCTTTCGCCAGATAGCTGGATTGGCTTTGAGAGACCTGGGGGAGCCCAGCAGGCTGGAGATTATCTCTGCGTGGGGTCTAAGTCTGTCTGCTGGGTATTAGATTGGAACTTAACCAGTGTGTCTTTCCTGGTGGGGGAGGGGGGATCCTGATTCTTGGATTCAGTGGCTTCTGTGCGTGTCCGAGAATGAGAGGGAGCGTCTTGCCCAGGGACCCCCAGTGTTGCCTGATTAGTAGAGGCCCAGGAGGGTCGAGCCCCCCACACCCATTTGTACAGTGTCCTGCAACACCCACCGCCCTTTGACTGTTTTCCCCATATCAAAATATGTTGGAACAGGCCACCACCATCTTGGATCCCCCCAAGATTATGCTCTAATGAGGACAGAGACATGACAATAGGTCTGAGAGGTTGGAAGCATAGCTACTCACTCATGTGGATCTGAATTCAGAACGTCATCACCCGAGAAAAAGCTGGGTGCAGTCACATATGCCTGGAACACTAGTGTTGAGAGGCAGAAACAGGAGGATCCCTCAAGCTTGCTGAAGGTTCAATAAAATACTTTTACTTGAAAAACAATGAGGGGGAGAGCAAAAGAGATGGCCATTTGACCCTGACTTCCGATCTCTATACACATATGCACATATGTGGATGAGCAACCCAGACACACGCACACACACAGGGACATGTACACACATATACCACATACATACAATGATATATAAATCA
>CAJQZJ010033894.1:1347780-1360280 GCA_907164525.1 Lophiomys imhausi | reverse complement strand
CCCACTCACAACAGTGGACAGGTCATTGAGACAGAAACCAAACAGAGAAATAATGAGTCTAACAGAGGTCATGAACCAAATGGACCCAACAGATATCTGCAGATATCTGTACAGATAACTATAATACAACCAATGCACCAAAGGGAACAGGAACACAGACTTTGTTACCTGTCAATGAGACACTTTGCCCTAGTGGTGCTGCCTTGTAGGCCCCCAGTGTACAAGGAGGCTCTTGGCCCTCATATGACTGCTGAACTGGGGCAGGGACTGATATGTAGGGACATTCCACTCTGGAGGAGTGGGATGGAAAGGATAGGGGGTAGAGGTTGGGAGGGCGGGACTGGGAGGTGTAGAATGAGGGCACTATAATGTAACCTGGAGCAATAGATAAATATTAAAAAAATAAATAATTAGGTATATTAAATATATTATATATAGCTTGTTAATATGTTTATGTATATGTATACATAAACACATACATATGCTTCTAAATGTAATATTGTTGTATCAAAGAGAAGATGTATCCGTACAATTTATCTGTTCAATATTGCAATACCCAAGTCAAATATACACACATGCTCGCTTTTCTACAGCAACAGACTGAGCTGTCAAGCTTTTGGACGTTTGCCAAAATGATGTAGGAGGGATAGTATGTCAGTGTTGTTTTAGGTTTTATTTATCTTCTTATGAATGAAATTGAACATCTTTTCATCCATTGAAGGGCTATTAGAAGTTTGGCTTCTGTGTAGTATCTGTTCTTTTGTTCCCATTTTTTACTGGGTTACAGGATGTATTTTCAAATTAAACCCAAGTAGGCTTCCTAACATTAGATGTGATATGTGAGAAATAGGAATTTCTAATATAGCTCTAGGGCCTTCATGTTCAGTAACTGAAAAAGACAAAGTTGGCTTTTAGTAGGATTGAGAAAGGCGTATTGAACAGTTTTGTGCAATCAGCCAATGGTCAAGATTCCATTTTGCACAACACTGAGACAACATATTTATTCGGATTTCACATGAGAAAACAAAAGAATTTGGATATGGAAGATAAGCATGTGCTAAAAAGCACAGAGTCAGTAGATTGGAGGCATAAATTAATGTATGGGGACCCAGGAGGACACAAAGTGAGTGGACCAAGAACTAACTCTAGGAGATTTGATACTGAAATCTAGAAAGAAGGAAAGAGCTGCACAGAGAAGAGTAGGAGGCATCAGGTATGAAGGCAGGTGAAGTTTCAGTGTGACAGAGCAATTAATAAACAAGACTGATAGTAACCCAGAAAGATGATGGTGATCATTCACATATTCTTTAAACAGTGCTGGTTCTTTTTTTATTGAGAAAGAATCTTCTCTAATACAATACACTATAGTAACAATATAATACTAACACAACACAGTTTTCCCTCCATCAACTTCTCCCAGCTCACCCCGGCCTATCCTTTTCCCCCCACCCCCATCCACTCTCACTCTTCAGAGAAGAGCAGACCTCCAAGAAACAGGAAAATTTTGGTGGAGAAGAGAAAGACTGAGTCTCATCTAAATGACTATGCTTCAAAAACTCAAAAGCATGGTAAAAAGACAGATATGACCAGAAGATATTCAATTTTTATAACAACAGTCAATACACTTGAATATTAGCGAAATTTGTGAATAAATTTAATGTGGTATTTGTTCTTCTCTCTCTTTCATTGAAAGTCTAGTATTTGCTCTCTAGATGTATTTCCCAAATGCATTGAAGGAATGCTTCCTTCTTCCCCAAGAAAATTATAATTATCATTGGAAAGAACATTGAAAAGTAAAAATATAAGGAATTACCTATTCAAACACCCATAAAGTCTTTAGAGAGAGAGGCTTAACATTAACTCGCAAATAAATGCCACAATCAGTATAACTTTGATGAGGTAACTAAATAAAAGAGACTACTTGATCATTAAATTTTTGCTTCTATAATGACAGCACTAATTTTCAAAATCAAGAGAAATATTGGAAGTGAACAAAGAAGCAAATATAAATACACAGTCCTTAATAGCTGTTGCGGTCACCATGAAGATGCTTATATAGAATTTTAAAATTAGGGTAAATCCAAAACCATGTGAGTGCCTGGATCTGGTTCAATACTTAAGAACATATTTTGCTCCTGCAAGAGGACCTGGGTTTTGTTTTTAGCACAGACATGGGTGCTAGGATCCATCTGCATAGTCTGTTCCAGAGAACCCAAGAGCCTCTTCTGGCTGCACATGGTGAAATTCATTGCATTCACATGGTGCAAAGAGATACATGCAGGGAAAACGCACACACAGATAAAATTAAAATAAACATTATTTTAAAGATTCTATTTAATTTTATAAAGATATAAAGGTAGCTGAGTCTTTAAAAAATCATTAGAATGTAGGCATCTTCTGGCCAGCCAATGCTTTGCCGGATGCTTAGAGTTAGGCATGAAACTTGCTGTTGGGTATGTGCAAACCTTTGCCAACTGGAAGTTCCAGTATTTGGAGAGTGCCTTTAGAGGCACTCTCCAAAGCTTCTATTCTGTTCCTTCTAGTTCTATTCTTAGTTTTCATAGCTAGTCTATTGTGACAGCTAAGGTTTATTTGTGAAAACAGAGCCTCCCCTAGATTCTCAGGCAACATGTACCCTCATTATTTGTTGCCTCTGCCCGAGGAATTTCCTTAACAGAATTGTTTATCTCTCTTACAAAGACATGTAATCATCCGAAGGACAGTGGGCAACCCTGCTTCTTTGTCGCCGAATGTCATGTTCCTTTTGAAGCTAAAACGTGCATAACAGATGTTTGTTGAACAAGTAAGGGGGTTGGCATTTTGTGTGTAATTAAATGCACACATCCCTGCATGCCATCCACATGTGGTGTGTGGGCGGTATCTCCTCTTTAGACACTTAGTAAATCCAACACTCATTTTTCTAAATAAAATGTATAAAAAACAAACATATTCACAATAACAATATTATGGCAAGTGGGGTATCCTGGTAGATACATGGTAGACAGAAAACAATTTTTTATAAACAAAAAGATGTCAAGAAATAAGAATAACTATTCTATGCACCCTTTGTTAATAAGCATCTTTGCTGTATAAATCTTCCTTCAGGGGGAAAATAACATTGTTTCACATTGTAAAATGACTGTCAGTGAAAGTACAAAAATACAGACCTAAAAAGTTAGACAAATATAGCATTGTCCTATTTTATAAATAGAATGGCAATAGGATCAGCATCCAAGTCCTGAAATTAGACCACCCAATAGGATGCGATCAACATCAAAATGTTGTTTAAAACCATACAATCTCCTAAAATTTTTAATTCTCACTGTAAGTAGAATGATATTCCAGCATGAGCTGTGGGAGATAAAGTCAGAGGAATATATATAAGCAAGATGCCAAGGACATCACAGCAAAGGGTATGAATAATGACTGAACGGGACCGAGAATGAGTTATATAATCCAGGGTTTTGGTCAGGATATGGTGTTGCACAGTTACACAAAGTCTACTCTTAAATATCCCTGTACTTTCTTACTGCCCTGTTTTTTTCCATCCTTAAATTCTTCATAATACCTGAGCAGACATGCCTGTACTTTCAGTTCTCATTATTATGCTATTTAAAAATATATAGCTAAGGTAAACATCACTGAACATTGACACAAGAAAATACTATTTGGTGTTGTGAGTTCAATTTTTATCGGAGTGAAAGGTTCATAGAAAAGAAGCAAGATGACTTTGTCATGCTGGAATCTGAGCATCATCATATGACTCAGCTCCTCACTCTCATCTGTCACCTGTCCTTTCAGCTGGTAACCCTGGACATTTAAAATGACACTGAATTTGTGAAGCTGCAATTTTTCACATCTGCATCTACCTCTCCATATGCATTTTAATTACTGGGTTCTGATTTCCACAGACTGATCAATGCCACGATGATAATATCTTGATAAACTCAGGATTCACTTCATCAAGAGCTAGTTATGCAAATGAAATCAAGGGACTCAGGAAGAAAAAGAGAGAGGAGACTCTAACAAGGTCTTAATCTCCTGCCTTGATTACATGCTGTAGTTTCCTTCTGTTGTGTACTACCCAAACAGCATTTTGACATCTTGGTTTTCCTAGGCAATGCTTTTGATGTTATCAAACAAGTCTCATTAGTGACATTAGTAGTCAGAATTACAATTGTAAGGATTTACACAGTCAGATATGTTCTGCTATTATGTATCTTCTACAAATGCTGAACAATGAACAAATAATAGCTACTTTCCCTTCATTGAATGGGAAAGCTGGTGCTCATTTAAGCAAAATCCCCAGGATACTAAAGGCTGATTTTTAAATTTAAATGATTTCAGGGAGTTTGCAATTAACTTTGACTAAGATTTTGAGTGATGTTCTGGCAACCCAGACTCTAATAGTTAGATAATGATTGACACAGTAACAGGAGAAAAAAAAAACAAAAACAAAAACAAAAAGCCACTGACTAATAAGTTGTTATGAAAGGGAAAAAAGAAATCATGTCTAGATAACTAATCTTTGCTTTATTTTATATTGTTACTTGGCTTTGTTTTGTGTTGATGTTGCTTAATCTTTTTAAAAAATTTTCCTTTTATTGAAAATAGATATTTTTTTCTCATATAATTTTTCCTGATTACAGTTTCTACTCCTATTCTCCCCATTTCTCCTTCCTACCTACCTTCCCATCTGAATCTACCCTCTTTTTTTCTCTCTCATTAGAAAACAAATGAGATTCTAAGGCATAATAATAAAACATAGTGTGTTAAAAAACAAAATAATACATCAGAATAGAACAAAACAGACGAAAGGAAAAGAGCCCAAGAAAAGGAGTAAGAAACAGATATAGACACAGAGACCCACATGTCCACACACTCAGGAATCCCATAAAAACACTGAAAACACTAAAACACTAAACTGAAAACCATAATAGAAACACAAAAGACATCTAAGGTAAATACAGAGAAAAATATAAATAAAATGAAATAAAAAGTAATATAAAATTAAACAAACAAAAACAGAACAGTCTGAGACAAGAAACCTATACAAATGGCTTAGATTCATGTTCTGCTGAACAACTACTACAGGGCTTGCAGTGTACCCTTAAGAGTAGTTTGTTTTTCCAGTGAGACTCCTTTGCAGAAAACTAAATTTTGATTTGTAAGTGGTTATCAAGAAGAGATAGCCTCTAGGTTAGAAACAGGGACACTTGTCAACTTCTCCTTCGTGCTCTAGGATCCATCTTCTGCAGACCCATGCAGGCCTTGTGCATGCTGCTTCAGTCTCTGCAAGGTTCTTTGCACATTGATCTTGTTGATTTGGAGGGCCTTGTTTCTCTTGGTGTCCTTTATCTGCTCTAACGCTTTCTGCCTCCTCTTCTACAGGTAACCCTTACAGGAAGGATTGGATGGAAACATCCCATTTCTGATTGAGTGTTCAAAGGTCTCTTGCTCTCTGCATATTGTCCGGCTGTGGATCTCTGTATTAGTTCCCATGTGCTTCAGGAACAAGCTTCTCTGATGAAGGCTGACTAAGGCCCTATTCGATGTGTATAGCAGAATGTCATTAGTAATCAGTTCTTTTAGTAGAACGATAGTACTTGGTTTCCCTTGCGTTCCTGGGCTATCTAGACTCAGGTTCTTGGCCACCCAAGCAGCATATGGTATGGGTTCCATTGGGGGAAAATAAGCTATTTTCAATAAAAGGGGAAAAATTTACATTGAATGTGGTAGTGGTGTTTAGGAAGCTTACATATTGATTCAGAAAGTTATTTAGGAGGAAATGTGTTGCAGAAGTCTTAAAAAGAGGCCTCATAGGCATACCTAGCAATTTGCCCTGAGGCTCAAAAAGTGAAAGTGAGGACAATGGCTCCTCAGAGAGTGAGTTAGAGATTCAAACCACCCATTTGTCATGTAGAGAAGGAAATAATCACTTGTGAAGCAGATCATCCAAAGCTTCAGTCCAGCCCACTTGCTCCTTAAAGGTAGACCTATATAAAATTAAGTCCTTATCAGAAGTGTCCTTGGAGAATAAAGTTTAATGATACCCAAAGGGTAGGCAAGGAACTGAAAGTTCCTCTCCTTTTTATTTTAGAGGTGTCCTTTCTGTGGGATTGTTTGAGGTGATGGGCCCCATTGCTCTGTGGCCCTGCATGTATTTGCTTTCCAGCCATCTATCCCTCCATTCCCATAGCTCTCTAAAGCTGCTTTTGGGTAACAAAAATATCCTCAAGGCTGTGAGCGTGTCAATCAGGAGGAAAAAATCCTGCTTTTCCAAGGGAGCCCGTTACTCCCCTGAACCTTTGCTATGGCAGACACTGTAGATGGATCTGCTTGACTTGCATGTTCCTGATTGCCTTCTTGGACTCAAACTGGTAGAATAGGGAAATCTGGACATGAAAATAGCATTCTGGCCTAAGTAGAGACCCAACATTCTAGTTGGGCTGATCCAATTCCCTTGACTGAGGGACCACCCTAGGAAAGTGGGCTCACCATAAGCCATTCGAGAGACAGACTAAATAATTTATTCTTTAGTGGGATACTAGATTTTTTTCTTCCCAGTATTCCTGCCCTCAGTACAGAATCTTATGGGTTAAAGCTATGTGAAGGTCATAAAAATGCCCACCTTTCTGACTTCAGAAAGTATGATTTCTTGCCTTCTTCCTATTTCTCTGCTAAATTAACTTTCCTTAATATTTTGTGCTTCCCCTACACACAATATTTTCTCCAAAGCCTCCCTCTCTACCAGGGATCTGGCCCCATGCTAGCCTAACATGGCATGGACTTTCTCTTCTCACTTCTATTCTTCTCTTAACATCTGCTGAAGTTTTACAGATTGATTGCCCGAAGACTGTTCTTTTAAACTAAAAAAATAAAATAAAATAAAAATAAGTTCTTGAGTCTCTTCTTAAATTCTTCTATTAATGAAACAAAGGAGCCTAAAGGGGACTCAGGTTCCACCATTTTGAAGACACCAACTCCACTTCTCTACTACTTGTTCTCCAATGATAGGCTATTTCCTCAAGTCTATTGTTTCCTTATCATTAAATGATTGAAATAATAATAATGCATATTTTATATGTTTTACACAGACTGTGATAAAAATTATCTACAAATAGAGAAGACAGCACAGTTTCTGGCAGCAAATAAACACTCAGTAAATGGTTTATAGAGTCAATTTATTTCCAGGTGTTTGGTGATATTTGATCTTTAGTCCTGAAGGGAGGAACTGAAATATCTGTGTAGTCTTTTACAGAAGACAAGTGATCAGCCTAGCCTTTCTTCTTGGGAATGCACATCTAAAAGCTGAGGAACTTTGACCCTGCTGTGGTTCCAGTGGGAAATGCATTTGTTGACGACTACTGTTCCAGCGAACAGATGTCAACCTAATTCCCCTGCCTCCTCTGCAGAGATGCATGCTACAAGAACCAAAGCATTATTGTATGTTGGCCAGAATAGTCCAGAGCAGCAAACCTGGGTGATGGAGGGTGTATGACAATGAAAACTAAAGTGAGAAGATGTGAGTGTTGTGCAGCATCTGAATATCTAAGTCCTGCTATGCCTGCAAGGACAAGTGATTATCCACTTATGGGATCCAACTGTTTTTGTTGTTTCTTGTAAAAGTTCGATTTTTTTTTCTATGGCTTGGAAATTGAAGCTCCTTTTAATAAGATTTACTTATTGTTATTTTATGTGTATATATGCCTCAATATACATTTGTGCATCCGGTGCATGTAGGGTCCAAAAGAGGAAAATAGATCCTCCAGAAATGGAGTTGCAGACAGTTGTGAGCTGCTGTGTGGGTGCTGGGAAGTGAACAGAAGTCCTGTGCAAGAGCAGCAAATGTTCTTGGCTGTCAAAGTGTTTCTCCAACCCCAGTCAAAGCATCTTAGCTGACACTGTATTTCAGGCCCATGCTAAGACCCAAATGTCAACACTTATGTTACTAGTAAAAAAATAAGATGAAATGTAAATTTTGTTCCATTTTATAGGAAATTATTTTTGCATAATTTTTAGATTAATTAAGCTAGTTGACAATTTTATGTTGAGTATAATAAATCCTGACTGCTCCCTCTTTCCTATATCCCTTCCATTTCTAGCAGCCTTACTCAAGTTCTTTTTAAGGATTCATGACTTTGATTTTGTTTTGTGACCCATTTAGTTTAACCAAGCAGGACTATTTTAAGATATAATTCTTTGCATACAAAAAGTTATTAAATGGAGTGGAAAAAGAGTGATGCTACCCTCTTTCACAAAGCAACTGCCAGGTTCTCGTTGCTCACTCTCCTCGGGAAGCCACAGAGATGAAAGCAAGTTGGAATTTTGTCTGGTGTGCACATGCCCAGGCTGACTATGAAAAATATCTCTTCATGGTGGGAGGAAGGGAAGAGACAGGATGGATCACAGGCAGTGAAGGTTCTAGGGCTGAGACTCTTTTTCTGCTTATACACTTAACACCCCCTACCCCAAAATAATGGTGATCTGTTCATTCCGAGACCTTGTCAACATCTAAGTCATCTCAGAACGACTTTGGAGTCTTTTCTTCACAGGGTTACGTTTCTTTCACTATGGGAAAAAGAGAATATATTTATATTTGAGTAAATGAATTTTACCAAATATATTTTTGATACTGTGTGTCTCAGGAGGTATTTTGTGCAATTGGCTAAATATTTGGGGGGAATTCCAAATAATCAATGCTAGTACTTGTAAATACTTTCTAAATTAGCTCAGGGATTCAAAACCATTCTGGTGACATAGACCCTATTTTTTAAGTACATATTTGCAGCACATGTTTAGGTGTATCTATTACTAGTATTATAAAGATTGCTTAATCTAAAATGATTTTTCTAATATTGCTTTTATTTCCCTTAACATCAAGAATGCTTCATTCCCATAGTACTTTCTTTAAGGAAGTCATTGGAATAGACTTTGTGACTCTGACTAGGGAAGTTCCAAGATACAGTTTCATTTTGCAATACTAAAACTCTCTTTGTAATTACCATAGCTGGGCTTGAAGGCACAAATATGTGATCTCAGCACCTGTGGAAAGGTAGGAGAATTGAGAGCTCAAGGTCAGCCTTAGGACTATATGAGATCCTGTCTCAAAAAATAACAAAAAATAACAAAAATTTTACAATTTTTGGATAAAAGTGGTTTCCTTAGTCTTTCTTAAAACATTTCTTTATCACATTAATCAACAGTTTTATTATTTTTTATTTTTTATGTTTATTTATTAATTCAGGATACATCTCCATCACAGTGCCTTCTTTCCACCCCCCCCCCCGAGTCCCGCCCTCCCATCCTCTAACCCTATCCCTTCCATCCCACTCCTCCAGAGTGAAGTGTCCCTACATATCAGTCCCCTGCCCAAGGTTAGCAGTCATATGAGGGCCAAGAGCCTCTTCATACACTGGGGGCATAAAAGGCAGCACCACTAGGGCAAAGTGTCTCATTGACAGGAAGCAAAGTCTCTGCTCATGTTCCCTTTGGTGCATTGGCTGTAGTATAGTTATCCTGTACTATATAGCTAAAATCCGACTATAAAGGAATAGATACCATGTGCATCCTTCTGAGTCTGGGTTAGCTCACTCACGATGAGCTTCCCTAGTTACATCCATTTGGCTGCAAATTGCATGATTTCGTTGTTTCTGATGGCTGAGTAGTATTCCATTGTGTAGATGTACCACAGTTTGTTTTTTTTTTTTAACCCATTCCTCGGTTGAGGGACATCTGGGTTGTTTCCAGCTTCTAGCTATTACAAAGGCTGCTATGAACATAGATGAGGAAATGTCCTTGTGGATTGGTGAGAAATCATTTGGATGTATACCCGGAAGTGGTATGGCTGGGTCTTGAGGTAGGGCCATTTCAAGTTTTTTAAGATATCACCAGACTGATTTCAATAGTGGTTGTACAAGCTTGCACTCACAACGCAATAGAGGAATGTTCCCCTTTCTCCACAACCTCACCAGCATGTGCTGTCAGCTGAATTTCCAGTTTTATTATTGTGCATATATTAACTAAACTTTAAAAAGCTACAGCTTTCTAGTTTTACTCATATTACACTATTTTCCCACATGGATGCTGAATTTTGAGGGAAAACTGCAAGCAGGTCCATACAAAACTGGCTTCAAAAGTGGTCACACTAGAAATTTATTCTAGAATATAGGTATAATAGATACATCAAGCTGACATGACAGGAACAACAAAGTGGCTCAGTGGATCAAAGATGGTGCTTGCTGCCAAGCCTGGTGAATTGAGTTCAAATCCCGGGACTTAAATGGTTGGTGAAGTGAATCAGCTCTCTCAGTTTGTATGCTGACTTCTACATGTACATGGCGGTACATGCAGTTTTACACACACACACACACACACACACACACACACACACACACAGAAAGAGACAGACAGAGAAAGAGAGAGAGAGAAACACTTAAATTATATCTTTTCCAAATAGTCTATTCATCTCTTTGCTGACAGCCTAACTGAAGTGAGGTGATACCTTGTTGAGATTTTAAGTCTGATATCTCTGATGATTAGTGTTGTTGAGAATATTTCCAATCACTGGTACATCATTCATATATTTTTAAAAGAAATATCACTTAAATGTATTACAAAAAAACAGTATGACCATTCACCAAGGAAGAACTACAATGGGATCTAACAATTACCAATGCTGGATATAGATCCAAATTAAGTGATATTAGGATGTTGAAGAGATGTCATATGTTTATTGAAGGAAAATTCTGAATTGCCAGGACATGAATTCAATCTAAGTGTCCATCAGGAGAAGAATACATAAGGAAACTAGGTTATGTAGAGATGGTGGGATGCTATTCAGTTATGAAAAGGATGAAATTTCATTTTCATCTGTTTCAATGTGCCTAAAGATAATATGACAAATAAATATGAAATGGAAAGGAAAAAGCTGAATAATTTCACTTATATGTAGAGTTTGAGAAAGTTATTCTCCTAAAAGTAGGTAATAGGGATCAGCGTCCACCAGAGGAAGCTAGGAGCAGAGGACGTAATGTTGAGCAACAGGTTTAAGAATGCTGTATGATCAGAGAAAGTAATTATGATCGTCGCTTACATCACAGGGTGGTACAGCTAACTTCATGATGTCATAAATGTCAAAATAGATGAAAGAAAGGAGGAGTTTGCATGTAATTGGCACAAGGAAATAGCAAATGTGTGAAACTATAGTGATACTGGCTACCTTGATTTAATAATTACACAGTGCACACACATGTGAAAACAATACAGTGTATCCCATGAATGTAAATAAACATAAATGTATCAATTAAAATATAATAAAGTTTGAGTGGGGTATAACTTCTTCCTTATGCATTACCCTTACAAGAAAACATGAGTGATAGCATTTTCAACTCATTATTTTCTGTGAACTTGACACAAACTAAACTGACTTGGGGAGAAGGACCTCAAATGAGAAATTACCTAAATCAATGTACTCTGTGGCCATTCTGTGAGGCATTTTCTTGATTATCAAGTTGGTAAGCAGCGTCTGCTTCAGTTCCTGCCTCCATGTTTCTGTCTTGAGTTCCTGGCCTGGCTTTCCTTGATTATGAACTATAATCATAAACCAAATAAACTCAATTTCGAGTTGGTTTTTGGTCACTGTTTCATCACAGCAACAGAAGATAGTGGATGTTTCCATCATAGACAAAATTCGATGTCTTTTTTGCCTTGAGCCCTTGTGTGGTTGGAAGATGAGGGGTTTTAGAATTTTGAGATGGGAAAACCTGAAGCATTTAATATTTCTGAGCTTAATATGATGCAGTGGGAATTTGGAAGATAATGCTGAGAGAACTGTAGGTAGTGGCAGCTGACATAACATTTCAGAGGAAAGTGAAGACTCTACCAGAGATGTCTGTGTACATCTGAAGAATCTGTACAAGCCAAGCACATCTTCTGTGCTTTACTGGGACTGTTGACTCAGGTTAGCTGGCAGCTGAAAAGTCAGCTATGATGAATGCAAAACCTGCAACAGGGAGGTAAAACCTCCTGAGAAGTGTTTTCTCAGAGTCAACCTGTAGGAGCTGTGACCTAGGTGTGATAAAGGCTGCATTTCAAGCTGGCATCTGAACATAGAATTACACAAGAGCCTCCCAGGTAACACTGGGATTGAAGCTGCAGGACTGGAAAGGTCATGGAGAGCAGCTGAGGCTTGGAACTGTGAGAGGCCAGGAGACACCACCAGGTGAGGTGCAGTCCCAGGTGCAGTGGAAACCCCAGGATTGAATGGTCCATAGAAAGTAACTGAAGCTTGGTGCTATGTGGCAGGATTTGTATGGCTGCATAGAGGCCAGAAGGTATTGTTGATGGTACAGCTTCTGTTGCAGTGGGGAACACAGCATTTTGGATATGCAGGACCATATGAAGGACAGGAACAGGTGTAGATCTGCTGACCTGGTCTTATAAAACCAGCTCTGTGTGTGTGTGTGTGTGTGTGTGTGTGTGTGTGTGTGTGTGTGTGT
>CAJQZJ010033894.1:1298199-1347770 GCA_907164525.1 Lophiomys imhausi | reverse complement strand
TGTGTGTGTGTGTGTGTGTGTGTGTGTGTGTGTGTGTGTGTGTGTGTATGGCAGACCAGGATAAATGGTGTTTCCCACGCCCTTTTGAGCTAAGAAGATTATGAGTAAGTCCAAGATATCGACAATAAGAAATTTATAGTTTTCTTTTCAGTCTTCTGTTGCAGGGTCAAGCCATTTGCTCAGAGTTGTACTGAACTTCAGAGTCAAGTTGAGCTGCTCAGCCAAGGTGCAAACCCGTGGAGGCTGTAGAGGCAAAATATAGAACCAGATAATCAAATGAACAGACAATGGCAATTTGAGTAGACTATTGGGGGGGTGCTTAAAGATGAGCCCGAAGCCCATGGGACAGTCTGGAGCTATTGGGGGGGGGGGAGTGCTTAAAGATGAGCCCGAAGCCCATGGGAGAGTCTGGAGCTCTCCGACTCTGTCCCCTGCCTCTGTTTCATCAATCCTGGTCTCATCACACAGTCCCAGAATGTGGGGGACTGAAGCAAGAGGATTGTAAATTCTCTTTGAGGCCATCCTGACAACATAAGATGACCCTTTCTACAAAACAAAACAAAAAAACCCATTTAGTGGCATAGGAAAATGTTTATATATAAAGGATAAAGTATTTGTATATAGTAGTTCTAGGTATATAAAATTGAGTGTGCATTTGTAAATACACACACAGATACACACTCAGAGCAAGAACAAAATATAAAAACAAATGTATCAAAATTATAATTTTGTTTGATAATAAAACCATCTTTTTATAGTGGGACCAAATTTTTGTTTCTTTTAATTTTCTATATTTTCTGTGATATCTGTAATTAATACATTATGTTCTTAAATTAGAAGAGGTAAACAATGTTTTTTTTAATTTTGCTGCATTTTTGTTACAAGTTCTTTGTAATAAATTTTAAATAGTCTTTAAATGAAAAAAAGAAATTTATAGTTTTTCTGATGAATTTTAGTTTTGTTTTAGTGTAATTTTTTATAACCTGGTTCTTCCCTTTTGAAGTAAGATGTATTTGTTGTTATAAGAGACAGAGCCATTTGTTGGACTGAAAGGGGGACCCGTCGGTGGGAAAAAGATATACCTTAAATTTAAAAAAAGGAAGCATATGAGGGGGTATGAGGGGGAAGAGGGTGAGAGGGTGGGACTGGAGGGAGGAGTAGGGAGAGGATTGTGATTGAGATGTAACTTGAAGAAATAAAAATATTAAAAAAAGGAAGATGGTCGATAACTTATTTTTGAGTTTACAGGAGTCCATGAATGAAAATTTTGTCCCTTTAAAGATATACTTAATATGTAAAACACTGAAATAATTTTAATTATCATGAGAGTTTAAAAATTATGATATTAACATAAAATTTTGGAGATAAACAAGAAAGAAAAGATTAAGTTTAATTTTGATATATGTGTGGGCCAAGTTGACAAGGGGTTGTTTTTTTTAGTTATTTTTGGTTACCATGACAGAAACTGGATTCACACAGGAAGAGGGAACCACAATTGGAGGATTGTTTCCATTAGATTAGTCTGTGACCATATCTGTGTGAATATTTCCTTGATTAATTATTGACCTAGGACACCATGGGTTGTGCCACCAGTGGGAATGTGGTCCTATATTGTTTTAGAAAGTAAGCTGAGCAAGCCATGGATAGTAATCCAGTAAACAGCATTCTTCCATATTCTTTCTATGTTTCAGTTCCTGGCTTGAGTTCCTTCTTTGGGCTAACTTGATTACAGAGTGTAAGTTCTAAGTCAATTAAACCCTTTTTTTCCCCAACAGGGTTTAGTTAGCACTTATCCCAGCAACATAGAAGCAAAGTAAGAACAAACAATCAAACAAATAATATACATTAGTAGTGGCTAAGAGTTTTTTCATTTATCTCTTTCTTTAAAGTTGCTTCTCAAAATAATTGTTTCAAAGAAGTCTTCTATAGACTTAATGCCATCAATGATTAAATAGGAATTGTATGAATTTTTAAGTCTACCGAAAGAGAGATTTTAAAATGAGGAAGCCTACTATAACATTTCTTAAATTGGTACCCTCTGTTTAATCCTAATTCAAAATTGCTGAACATTTTTGATGATGTCACTCACAACATAAAGTCTTTACTGATATTTTTTTCCCAAAAGAAAAAGAAATAAAAGCACAAAATACAACGTAGACAGATGAGTCATATTTTTCTTTCTTGGAAATTTATGATTTCCAAGGGTCACTGAGATTTCAAAACCAACACATCAGTAACAGAACAAGACAAGCAAAATACAAAATGGACATGATAAATTTGATTTGTTCTAGACAGAAACTCACCAACTGAGAAGCATCTTTTGCTGTATGAAATTATAAATGCTGTGGTTATATGCTGGAGCAGATAAACAATCACTTATTCCCATTGATTTTCCAGAACTAAACTTAAGCTAGAGAAATACACATCATTTGATGTGCATTTAAAGATTAAGTCCTATGACCAAAATAAAGTTAACCACACATAGGCATACAGGGATTAAAAAAAAACCTAAACATACACACACAAAGACAAATACACATACTTACTCAAATATATTTAAACACACATGCACACACACTCTCTCTATCTCTCTCACACACACACACACAGAGAGAGAGAGAGAGAGAGAGAGAGAGAGAGAGAGAGAGAGAGAAACAGACACAAAGTTTTGTAAGCAATTCTTTTTTTTTCTTCTTCTTCTTCTTTAGGTTTTTCGAGACAGGGTTTCTCTGTGTAACAGCCTGGCTGTCCTGGACTCTCTTTGTAGACCAGGCTGGCCTTGAACTCACAGAGATCCTCCTGCCTCTGCCTCCTGAGTGCTGGGATTAAAGGCGTGCACCACCACGCCCAGCAAGCAATTCCATTTAACTTATGCCTTGCCATTCCAGTAGAAGGGACTCATGAGATCTTATCAAATCATTTAATTATTTGTGTACTTTTTGATTAAATTGCTTTTTGCCCTATGCCAATTCCAGACTGTCTAAATGAGTTCAAGGCTTTAGATTCTCCTATTACATCCCTGACATGTTAACCTGTCTTATTTATCCTCCAGGAGCTGCGGCTGTAGGAACTTCTCTGCCTCCCATAAGGAAGTAGGGCGCAGAAGGAAGGCGAATCACTCACAGGTCAGTACTTGATTCAGTAACTGACTCTTCCATTATTCAGTATCCTCTGAAGTCCTTAAAACTATGTGGATTTTTTTGGTGGTTAATTTTCCTCATCAAAGAGAGGAAACCTATCAGAAATATCCTTCAACTTTCATTGTTGCTCTTTCTCCTGGGATGGTAGTCAATTTGCTGCTTATAAGGATAATCTTTGGATATAGCTGAATGGAATTAAAGTGTACAAAATTACATTTTCTTTAAGAGCTAAAAATTTAAATGCATATATTTAAAATACTTATTGAGACCGCTCTCAAGTAATTAAACAACATCTAAATACACACAAACACATGTTTATATGATACTGGGAAAGAAATTCAGATAAAATATTTTGTTCTGAGCATCAGAGTATTAAAAACAAAAACATCTTAGCTGAGTGTTCTTATCATAAAATACATGCGTTTGATGATGATAATGATATATGATAAGCATATGTATATCATTTTAGTTGAGTGATTAGATGGGAATATTTTGTCAGCATCAATCTTATACTCAAAACAATAGAAACCAAATCAAAACTAATTTAAAGGCAGCAAGTAAAGTTGCTTGGCTGGCACAGTTTAGGAAGAAATTAAACAACCAACCACACAAAGAAAATGTGTAAACTTCTTGGTACAGGACATGCTGGATCCAGGGAACCAGAAAGGCATTGATCTCCTTTCAGCTTTTTCTCTCTACTCCTTTTACTTCAGATCAATTTTGTCCAGAGGACAATGTTAGAAAAGAATCTCCTTAGCTAGTTTCACGAAAAGAGATTTATTACAATTAATATGTGATTCATGAATCACTGCAGACATGAAAAGATAGAACCTAAGCTTAGTTTCCAAAAGTGGTTTTCAAAGTTACATTTCAGAACTGTGCTACTATGAAAACTACTGTCTCTATCTTGAATTTAAAAATGTCAATGAGTCTAGAGGTTTCCTTTGGCAGCAGATGAGTGCAGGTACAGAGATCTACAGCTAGATATTATTTGGAGAGACTCTAAACTGGAGGTCTCCATCAAGTCTCTTCTTTCAGTGATTGGGAACCCCATAGAAGAGGGGGAGGTAAAATTGTAGGAGTCAGAGGACAACTGAAGAACATGGCCCACTTAATCAACTAAGCAGGACTCACATCGGCTCACAGAGACTGAACACAGAGACTGAAGAGGCAAGCTTCAAGCCTGAAAGGGTCTGTACCAGGTCCTCTACATGTATAACTGTTAACTTGGTGTTTTGTGGAACTCCTAACAAGGGGAGAGGGTGTATCTTCTGAATCTTTTGCCTGCTCTTGGGACTCTTTTCCTCTTATTGGTTTGTCTTGTCCAGTCTTGATATGAGGATCTTTGTTTTTTTCTTATTGTATCTTGTTTTGTCCAGTCTTGATATGAGGATCTTTGTTTTTTTCTTATTTTATCTTGTTTTGTCCAGTTTGGCTGCTGTGTCTTGGAAGCCTGCTGTTTTCTGAAAAGGAAGCGAAGAGGGAGTGAATTTGTGGAAAAGGGGAGGTGATGGGGGTTGTCTGGGAGGAATGAAGGGAGGGGAAAGACAAAAATGAATTTTCAAAAAGACAGAGAGAGAAAGAATGCCATCAAATTGGGAGGTCAAGAGTAAAACGCTGACCACAGCGACTCCATCTCCCTACTTTGCACTAGTAAAACTTCCACCTCCCTTCTCCAGATTGAATTCTAAATTATTGTCTCATCATATGTTTGATTGGCAGAGTCCGAAGTTCACATAGAACCTAAACAGAAAGGAAGTATATAGGTAGCTTTAGCCTATCAGTTTTATCATTCTAAGAAAATTTTCTAGAAGGAAGTTGTAAAGGTAAAAAGTACTGAATGAATAAACTGTTATTGGGAGTTTTGAAACAAAACATGGAAATTCCTAGTTTACAGTTAGATACTCAGACATTGGAAAGATGCTGGTTTTAAAATTTCCAAGGCACGAAATGAAGATTTATTATCTCCTTTTCATAACATATAAACTTTACAAATCAACTCAGGCTAGTGGTCAGGATTACCTTGCAGGAAATGCTCATTCATTTGATGACACTGGTGATGGCAGAGTTGTCAGAAAGAGAGCATGTCAAAATTTGCATATTTTACTGACAATTTGGGGGAAATCTTGGTGGAGTTTCCACATGTTGCAAGGAAAATGGATGCCTTTTCTTGGGGATTCTTAGTCTTGTTAATGATAGAATTTAAGAACAGACTCCAGGAAACATGATGACAATTTTGTTAGAGTTTAAAAGAAAACAAAACAAACAACAGGTTGGATAAACTGGAAATTTTGGGTGCTGCTCATAGGAGGATGATGGAGAAGAGAAAAGCCAGCATGAAGATCAGTCCCATAGTCAACAAGCAGCCACAGGCATGGAACAAAGTTTGAGAGAAAGAATGAAGCCCAGGGTTAGGGAAAGTATGTTTAGGCAGAGATAGGAAGAAGGAAAAGGTAATTTCTGAATTATTTGAAAAGCAGATCAAGGCTGCATGACTGTAGTCATATTAAAGATTACACTAGTCAAGGGGAATTCTGGGAAGGAAATGTACATTATCTTAGCATATGGGCAATTATTCCATCTATATCTTTACCATAGCTTGAGGTGGTACCACCTACCTGAGAGGTTATCTCTTATCCAGATGAGTAACTGGTCCAACTAGACTAACACTTAATGGAGGAGACAATATCATGTTTCCACTCAGAGATGGTCTCCATTCTTTCCTGTAATGTGATCATATTTTTGAATGTACATGTATCTAAATGTTAGGATATATCATTTCTATGTGTATGTGACTATTCTCCATTTTGTGTACTGCATGACTATTTGCCTATTGGAAATAGAAACAAGTGATAGTGATGTGGAAATTTGGGTCTAAATGTAATGTGAGCAAGTGGCTCTGGCTTGTCTCCAATGGTCGTTTCTCCTGCAAATGTCCTATTTAAGATAAAGATGCAACTCAGGATTACCACTGACTTGCCCTACATTTGTAGGAGAGAAGGGGACATTTGAGAAATCTGAAGTCAGGTTCTTAGCCTTGAACTACCACAAAAGTGGTACCTCCTGCAAGATGTTTGTTGTTCATGACAGCATTACACAGACTTTTTTTCAAGATTTATCTGAAGATATGTGAAAGACAAGTACAGAAAAGAAAGCTATAGAAACAACAGATAGGAGAAAGGTCACCATTGTACAACATATTGATACTATTATACGATGGTGAAGAAAGGAATAATGAAATGAGGAGAAAGAAGGAAAAATATTTATCATCATTTCATATTTTTAACATTTTGTATTTATTTTATACTTTCTGGAATATCCATCCAACTATTTTGGGGAAAAAGCAAAAACTCAAAGTAAAGCTTATTTTAATACATTAATACAACTAGATGTATGAAATAAAATTATGCATTTAAATTTGCAATGCCAACAAGAATTAAAGAAGCCCAGCTTTCATAATAACTTGCCTCACAATTTTAAAAACATCTTCTTAGATCCAGAACACCCTCTTGATTCCTAAACAACTCAAAATTTAACTATGAGACTCTAGCTATCTATTCTTCTACCACCTCAGAGACCTGAGAGGGATAAATATATATGATTATGTAGGAAGTGTAGGGCCCACAGCTTCCAAAACTAAGAAATGATATACCAGTGGCTGCCTGGACAGTTCCCATTTTCTTTCCATACATTACAGCATCAATCTTCAGCCGTTTGGCCCCATTTCTCTGACAGGTATTGTTGAGTTAGATATAGAACTTTAAACTCATGGAGATGGTTAGATAGTACAATGCTAAAGTCAGGTGAAAAATACAGATGGACTGGACATTGGGAATGTATGAAAAGCCATGTAACTCTCATAATTGTGGCCTATTTATTTCTGTTGTTTTGTATTGTATTTATTGTTATAAGAGAAAGAACCATTTGTGGGACTGAAAGGGGGAGCTGTTGGGGGGAAAAGATATACATTAAACTAAAAAAAAGAGTAGAGGATGGGGGTTTGAGGGGGAAGAAGGTGGAAGGGTGGGACAGGAGTGGGGAGTAGGGAGGGGATTGTGATTGAGATGTAATTTGAAGAAATAAAAAATAAATTATTAAAAAAAGAATTAAAGAAGCCCATTTTCTAAAGCAAATTATGGAGGTTACATTATTATGCCAAAGGTAATGCACCTTCCAGTCAAAAACAAACATAATGGAATACTACTCAACTATCAGAAACAATGAAATCATGCAATTTGCAGCCAAATGAATAGAACTAGAAGAGCTCATCCTGAGTGAGCAGAAAGGTGCACATGGCATCTACTTACTTATAACTGGATTTTAGCCATGTAGTACAGGATAACTATCTTACAACCAACACAACAAAAGGAACAGGAACATAGACCTTGTTACCTGTTAGTGGGACACTTTGTCCTAATACAGCTGCCATATAGGCCCCCAGTGCAATAGGAAGTTCTTAACACTCATATGACTGTTGAAGTGAGGGAGACTGATATGTAGGGGCAACCCACTCCAGAGGAGTAGGATAGGTAGGAGAGGGTGGGAGGGTGGGACCAGAAGGGATGGAGAGAGGGACTGTGATGGAGATATAACTTGAATAAATAAACAAACAAACAAAAACAACAAACTCCCCCCCCAAAAAACATAAATCAGTGGAAAATTAAGCAATCTGTTATCAATTCAAAGGAAAGATGGCTGAAAAAAAATCTGGACTGAAAATTTATGAGGTTTGTTTTTGTCATACCACAAAGAAGATTTGAAAGGCTCAGGTTTTTTTTTTTTTTTTGAGATGCAAAGATCAAGCTAATAAGAAAAATTCAAAGTAGATAACAATACGCAAACAAACCAAAAGAAAAAATAAACAACCCCCCCCCCAAAAAAAAAACCTTTAGACCACTGTTGTTAATTGCACTCCATTTCTATAGATCAATAGACCCCGGTACAACATGTCTATATCCTCTTGTAACTCCAGAACAGTGTTCAGTGCACTTTTGTCACTTGCTAGACATCGTTCTTTTCAAGACTTGGGTGGACCAGAACCACTGATGAGAGGCAGAAAAATGATTCTACTTTCTTGCTTGGTTGCCTTACGTTTACTTTGCTGATTTACAGAAATTCGAACTTAGGTTGTTTTATTTTATCAGTCCTTTTTATTGCATTTCACCACTCCATATTTTTAAACCAGAGTGCCAATCAGAAGTAGGAGGATTTTTAACAGGCTTGTTCCAGGCTTTCTGGGAAGGACCTATATGAGCAGTTACTACACGCTGATGAAATGTGACACTCTGCCTGTGTGATTTGTAGATTCCAATTTTACGGAGAGGAGGCTAAAGAGAGAGAGGTTTCCAAGTTTGGTCTGTAAGCACGACAGGCCACTGCCAATCAGTCTTTGTGAGCCGGGAATTTGGTAGCTGTACAAGGTACCACTCTAATTTAAATCTATAGCTCTGCTTTCGTGTCATTTATTTGAGCTACTGTTGACACATGCCTTATTCCAAGCTTGAAATTTTCCATTTCTAATTTTAAGAACTTAGAAGTTAAGACTTATATCATGATCCTTAAAAAAAAAAATAAACTTATGTAGCCCAATACAATCTTAATATTACGTCCATATACAAGGGTCAATACCATTGTGGCCAACCATAATCTTAATTTTGTATCAATATACAAAGATCAATACTGATGTAGTCCAATACAAAAAAAATTAAGAGTATATTTACCCACATTTGAATAGATCTTTGTATATTGATACAAAATTAAAGGTAACGCTTCTTAATGGTATCGTACCTAGAGATACTTAAAAATGAAATGTGAAGCTCTGGCCTCTTGATACCAACCGTCTTAAACTGTTTAGGATAGTTAAGAAATACAAACTCCTAGTCATGCAAGCAACTCACTTTGTTAGCTACTATGACAGTCTATCACAGATATTCTCTAAGCTACTCAGTAATCAAGTTGTTAAGAGACAAGCAACATTTGCTTATCTAAATACAAGAGATGGATAGGGCATCTTCAAAAACCCCAAGAGATCTGCAGAATATGGCATTCAAAGATGTTGTCTTAAACTAAGATTTTTTTGATATCGAGACATATCAGCTCCTGACCGCATCTCCATTCTACTCCAAGTAGAAGATAAGCATTGAAGAATCTCCAGTGTGAGATGGTTGAATTAGTGGCAAGCTTATCTCTTGGCATGAAAAAACTCCTTGCTTCAACTGCAGACAGACTGCTGTCCAAAAAGGACAAAACTTGGTAGCAGGGAAGTCGACAGCCTAGCTCTGCCAAGACAGGGTAGGTAAATCCTTCATAATCCCTGCTCTACAATAAATGTCTGTCAGAGAAACAGGACCTAAAGGCTGAAGACTGATGCTGGAATGTATGGAGAGAAAATGGGAACTGTCCAGGCAGTCACTGGTATGTCATTTCTTAGTTTTGGAAGCTGCAGGCCCTGCACTTCCTATATAATCAGATATATTTATCCCTCTCAGGTCTCTGAGGTAGTTGAAGAATAGATAGCTAGAGTCTCATAGTTAAATTTTGAGTTGTTTAGGAATCAAGAGGGTGTTCTGGATCTAAGAAGATGTTTTTAATAGTGATGCAAGTTAGTATGAAAGCTGAGTTAGATATAGAACTTTAAACTCATGGAGATGGTTAGATGGTAGAATGTTAAAGTCAGGGGCCAAATATGTATGAACTGGACATTGGGAAGGTATACTGGTCCATTTAACTCTCATAAATGTGGCATATTTATTTCTGTTGTTTTGTATAGTATTTACTGTTATAAGAAAAGGAACCATTTGTTGGACTGAAAGGGGAAGCTGTTGGGGGGGAAGAGGGTGGAAGGGCGGGATAGGAAGGGGGAATAGGGAGGGGTTTGTGACTGAGATGTAACTTGAAGAAAAAAAATAAAGTATTTAATAAAAAAAATAAACTTAGAAAATTTACACGCATTTTTTCCGTTCTTATGAGACCTAAAGGAAGAAATGCTAAAATGGTTCTGTAATTCATAATTCCCTCATGTGTGAAATGTCAGTGCATTTAAAGTGAATTTCCCATCTGTTTAGATTCACCATTTTCACACATTCACAATAGTGGCTGGACCTCTCTTCTGAATGTTGTTCCTTCTACTTTTATTCCCCAAAACCTAAAAGAAAACATTAAAAACAATGCAAATGGCCATTATCAATAAATGTAATTTAATAACAGGAAAGAAAATTCTAATTCCTTTCTTTCTTGCTTTAGCTTGGTTACGAATGTGAATCAAAAGGTTTCAAACCTCTATTCCAGTCAGCATTGTTTATTCTCAGTGAAAGCTTGAAATAAATTTATTGTTTTTCATTTATACTAAAGATCAGAAGAAAGATAAGTTGGGATCCATTACATTTCACTGTAGCAACCAATAAAATAGTTCACAACAGTCTGGGGAATTCATATGACCTCATCAGAAACAATATGAAATGGAGTCTATTTCACAGGTTCCCATTTCACACCACATACACAGCCCATGTAAGAGAGTATCTTGTAGGTTTATCGGCCCAGTGAAAGTTTCCATGATAAAAGGTGATAGAGCCATGCAGCATTTGACAAATTTATTCAGCAAAATTTTCAGAACATTGGAGTTTAGTATCATTTTCTCTATCACTACTCATTAAATAAATATTTGTACTAGATGTAAAAATGATTTCACTAATATAAGAGCCTATACATATTTTCATCTGATATACACATATTTTATATTCAAATTGTCTGAAATAAATAAGGCACAGATCCTTCCCTTATAAAAGTATATTGGCATTTGTTATTTAGTAACCAAATCCAACTAATTACCGTTAGAAAATGTCTAAACCTTGAAGTAATATTTTGATGTACAATTTACATAATGATTTATAAGATTTAAGTATACAGTTTCATGTATTTTAACAAATATATCTACAGTGCTATCACTCTTAACAAAGTTATGTCATGGGATGTTTTTATTAACTCAGACACATCCTTGTGATCGTTTATAGTCTTGTTGATATAAAGAGAAAATCATTACAAATTTATCTATAAACCTAACTGTTTTTATTTATGTATTTATTTACTTGCATGTGTGTGTGTTTTTGTGTGTGTCTGTATATCTGTGTGTCTATGTCTATATGTGTAGGAGCTTACATGATCTTGCATGCTTGCAGAGGTCAGAAGACAACTGTCAGGTACTAATTCTCTACTGTGGCCTTGTAGCATCTCAGGATTGAACTCAGGTCTTTTTGTGCTGGAATTGCCTCTAACTTCTGAAACATATTTTGGCCACTTAATTGCCTTTGACTCACAAATTGCAATGACTCTAAACTTCCAAATCAAGTGAGAAGTCACAGTGGTCAATGATACCCAGCAAGCTTTCTAAACTGTTATGATGGGAATGAAGAAACAAAACCATAGAAGTAAAGCTGACTGATAAATGCAAGTTACTCCAGATGCTGCTTTTCTTCGTGGATTGAAGCAGAGTATACTTTCTCATTATAGTGGCTCAAGTAGATGGAGGTGTTTTTATTTCAAAAAAACATCTTTAGGTGGGCATTGATTTTCTTACTTGAAATTTCAGTGTGATTGTTCAGCTTTTTTTTTTTTTTTTTTGTTTTTTTTTTTTTTTTTTTTTTCGAGACAGGGTTTCTCTGTTTAACAGCTCTGGCTGTCCTGGACTCGCTTTGTAGACCAGGCTGGCCTCGAACTCGCAAAGATCCGCCTGCCTCTGCCTCCGATTGTTCAGCTTTAACATGAGAGACTCCATTTTGGTTTGTGTGTCTGATGGCAGTAGTGCAGGAGTTGTGTTTGTTCTGGTATCTTCATGTAAATTTTAACAATAGTAGTGCGATCTCATTCTCTCTCCCTAGCAATCACTTCCCTAACCACTAGAAGATTGCAACTCTGAAAATTACATATATAAATAGCATCAAACATATGCATTTTTTTTGTTCTTGGCTTCTGTTAGTTAAAACAGGCTTTTGATGTTCCTGTGTGTGTTATTGGATTGTTCTTTTATTTTTTTTCTGAGTGTATTCTTTCTGATATGCTTTTAGTTCCATCCTAAGTAAATGTGGGGATAGTCAGCATGTTTTCTTGCTTTGTTTCTTTCTTAAGTAAATAGTTTTCCTTTCTTACTGTGTGTTTGATTTGCTTATTAGAGTTATGATGGTCTGTACATCACCTTGTCATGTTGACCCTTGCTTTTAGAATGAAGTAAAAAACAAATGGTATTTATTTTAAAATATTTTTAATTGAAATATAATCATATCACTTTTCTACTTCCCTTTTCTTTTCTCCCTCCCGTTTCTGGCTACCTTCCTTTTGATGTCTGCCAAGTTCTCCTCCCACTTTCAAATTAATAACCTCATTTTCTCTTATTATTTTTACACACACACACATACATGCAATGTTTTATCTGAAAATTCTTACCTACAACCTGCTAAGTCAGGTTTTGTTGATCATTGAGTGTAAGCTTTCAGGGATGACCACTCGGCTTTAGACAGTGAAAAATGGACCTATCCCTGGGAAAGCCAAGTTCTTCCCAGGTGCTCATTTGTTTGTTGACTGTAGCTCTTTGTCTTGGGTTGTGACCCTGTGGAATTTTTTTCTCCTCCCATGTTATTATGTTTATTGATGTTAATATTGTTCCAGTCTTGTTTATGCAGCTATTCATAGGAAAGACTTTCACAGCAGACTTCCTGGTATTCCAGCTCATACAATCTTTCATGATGTTTCCTGAGCTGGACATGAAGGAGCTGTGATGTAGGTGCATTCATCCCAGCTGGGCTCCACATATTTGCATTGTGTCCAGTTGTGGTTTTCTGCTGTCAAATTATAACTATTTTATCATTCATATTTGGATTAGTTTACAATGTAACAAACTTCTGAATGAGATTTTCATACTTACTTCATTTTGACTGATTGTCACGTGCCCACCATCCTGCCTTTCTTTTTCTGCTACAGCCTTTCACACCCATGATTCTGTTGTCTTCCTCATTCTTGTCCCTTAGGGTGTTTTACAGAGCCCCTTCTACTCTCCTAGCTTTTACCCATATGAACTCCTAGATGGCTAGACACACTTAAAAACTGGAAACTAGAATCCACATATGACAGAGAACCTACTTTATTTGCCATTTGATACTGGGTTACCTTTTACGATAACATCTTTTAGTGCCATTTGTTTTCCTGCAAGTCTTGCAATTTATGATTGAATAAATTCCCAAGTTGTATATATCACATTTTCATTATCCATTCACCAGTTGATAGACAGCCAGGGTGATTGCACTTCCTTGATATGGAGAAAAGAGCAATGTACTATGACTTTTTTGAGATTTCATTTTTATTTACAGCTTGAAGATAGGTAGACTAGAAACAAGAGAATATGTTTCTTACAATAAAAATAGTATTCTTAAAATATTTGTGTGAAAAAAATAGATTGTGAATATAATTTCTTGACTAAAAATATATATTTGGAAAAAATGTATCATTTTTAGTCTGAAGTTGACTTCATTGACATAAAATTGTGTAGTTACTACCTAGGTAACCATTAACTAGCTGTAGACTACAACACTCTGTTTCTTTTTCTAATACAGTCTGTACCTTATCATCTTTTCTATTAGTTGAGATATTTGCTCATTTTGTTGTTCTTCAAATTAGTCATTTGATTTCACTAAGGTTTTGGACTCCTTGATTTTCTCAGTTTTCCACAGTGTTATTTTGTTTCATTTATTTCTGAGATGTGCTTGTGGGTTTGTTTTCTTTGCTTCATATAACTAACTAAATATGGTTTCTCATTCATGTAGGTTAAATTTCCACCTTGTCTTAAGTTCTCTCCTTGCTGACTTCTATGATAGAGCTTTTTATCTCTTCTAACATGATGACCAAATGATGCCCATTGTCCTCCATGAACTGCTTTTCTTGTATCTGCAAATTAAGTCTTCTATACTATACCTTCATTTTTCTTCTTTTCAAATATTTTCTAATTTTTCTTTTGATTTTTTATGCATAAGCTATTTGGTAGAAAATACTAAATTATAAATATTTGGCGGCATTACAATTGTCTTTCTATAATTATATTCTAATTTTACCCTATTATGTTTAAAGAACACTATTATTGTTACTACTACTACTACTACTACTACTACTACTACTATTTTTATTATTAATTTCAACTACCCTTAATATAGGAAGTTCTATCTTACAGGCCAAAGTTTAATTTACCTAAATAGATACTATGTTCAAACTTGAAAATAATTTATTTATATTATTCTAATGATGGTGAAATATTGTAATAGATAGTTAATAACTCTGATTTTTAAACTTGTTTGTATATGTGATGATTTTTTCCCATAAATGACCAGAAAAATTTGAATATTTCAGTTATTTCCACACAAGGAATTCCTTTCACTTGATGTTAGAGATGAAAGAATTAAGTCTTTCAATAAACTGATCAGGGATTTAACAAAATATTAATTTCAGAAAGAAATTCTAGAGTAAAATATATGTGAACCATTAAATGTTATTTAAATTTCCCCATTTTATACCTCTATGTTTTAAAACATTGTGTTCAGGATTTTATTATTGTTCTACTAATATGAGGTTTAAATGTGGAATTTGAGAATTTATGCAAAATCAGCATGTGTGTGTGTATGTGTGTGTGCATGTATGTGTGTGTATGTGTGTGCATGCGTGTATGTTTGTGTGTGTGTGTGCATTTGTGTATGTATGTGTGTATATGTGTGTATGTGTGTGTGTACGTGTGTGTGTATGTGTGTATATTTGTGTGTGTGTATGTGTGTGTATGTGTGTGTATGTGTGTGCATGTGTGTATGTTTGTGTGTGTATGTGTGTGTGTATGTGTGTGTGTATGTGTGTGTGTGCATGTGTGTATGTTTGTGTGTGTATGTGTGTGTGTGTGTGTGTGTGTGTACAAAACGCTGAAGGGAGAACCCAGAGCAAGGCTCTACTCTGAACCTAATTTCAGATGGCTAAGTGAACTTCTCAAGTGTTGGTTTCATATTGCTGCTTTGGTTTATGCAGATCTGTCTTCCAAACTAGAGAATAATTTATCCTGATTAGTAGGCCTTAATGCTTTGTGTTATGCGGTAGAAGAAAGTTGAGAATATTTACATATGTTTTTAGGCTGAGATCATGATGACTACTTTGAGCTATTAGAATGAAATTATAAAAAGAAAAGCTACACATCCTTTTTGCAAGTTGAGAAATTTGGCTAAAGGAGAAATCTGAGAGAGTGGAAGCTTAACATGTCATTTCGTTAGGTACTAGCATAATTTATCACAGATGTATTCCAAGTTAACCGGAAATCAAGTTGCTAAGAGACAAGCAATATTTGGCTCATCCAAATATATGGAGATAGATAGGTGGTCCTCAAAAACCTCAAGAGATCTGTAGAATTTAGCATGCAAAGAAGACTTCTTTGAATTTAATCTTACTTTAAGATTTTTTGATATTGAGACATGTCAGCTCCTGACAGCACCCCCTATTCTACCCTAAGTAGATGATGAGTATCTCTTTTGGGGATGGTTGCATTAGTGGGAAGCTCATCACTGGGCAGAGAAAGCCCTTGCTTCAACTGTAGACAGAATGCTGTCCGAAAAGGACAAAACTTGGAAGGAGGTTAGTCGACAGCCTAGCTCTGCCAAGACAGAGTAGGTAAGTCCTTCATAATTCCTGCTTTACAATTAATGTCTGTCAGAGATACTGGGCCAAGAGACTGAAGACAGATGTTCTACTGTATGGAGAGAAATTGAGGACCATCCAGGCAGCCAGTTGTCTGTCATTTCTTAGTTTTGGAAGCTGCAGGCTCTGTACTTCCTGTATAATCAGATACATTTATCCTTCTCTGGTCTCTGACGTGCTTGAAGACTAGATAGTTATAGTCTCACAGTTAAATTTTAAGTTGTTTAGGAATTAAAAGGATACTCTAGGTCTAAAAATATGTTTTTAAGTTGGTAATGCAAATTAAGATCGAAAATGAGTTAGGTATAGAACTTTAAACTCATGGAGATAGATAATAGAATATTAATATCAATTGCCAAATATGTATGGTCTGGGCATTGGGAATATATGTTATACCTTATAGTTTTCATAATTGTGGCCTAATTATCCAAAAAAAAATAATTATGAATTCTGGGACAAGGAGGAGAGGGAGAGATGGTGAGGCCAAAAGAGGTGGGGGGAGGGGACTGTGATGGAGATGTAACTTGAAGTAATTAATAAACATTTAAAAAATGAGATCTTCCATGCCCCTAGAGACATTCCTTGCAGATGTGGCTGCTGTGTTACATGTGCGTCTGTAGGTGTCAGAGAGGAGAGAGGCTATGTCTACATTCAGAGTGCTGACTTATGAATATCTGAATGAATAGTAGCCTAACATTTTTGGAAAAAAATCATACCAGAGACAAACACCAGTACAGCACCATAGGTTCCAGACAGTGAGCTAGGATGTGAAGACCACCAGTCCAGTCCCAGGCAAGCACCATATGGGATCCCAGGACAGGAAGCAAGCCAGAGACTAGAAGAACCCTACCTGGCCCTGGATGTGGGGTTTGTGTGTGAGCCAGTCCTGAGGGAGTGAGTGTGGGAGAGCCATGCCTTTTGTCTGCTTTGCCTTGGTGTTGGTGAGAGAAAGAACCCCTCCCCTCCCTTTGTCCTCACCACCAGTGGTGGACCCGAGATTGGGCCTGATGGGGTCACAAGTTTAGGAGATCTGCTCTGTCCTTCACATGCTGCAGCACTCAAGAGAGCAGGCCCTGCACCTTGCCTGGACAGCACAGTAAACCTAGCCCTGGATGTGGGGGATGTGTGTGAACTGGCCCTGAAGGAATGGGTGTGGGAAAGCCAGTCCTGGCTTTTGTCTGCTTTTCAGTGGTGTTGTCGAGAAGAGATCCCCTCTACTCTCTGATGCACAAGTAGCAAGTGGGAGAATTGGCCCTGATGGGCTCATAAGAGGAGGAAAACTGCTGTAGCACTCAGGAGAGCAGGCCCTGCACCTAGGTAGCACAGTAGAATTGGCCCTGAATGTAGAGGTTGCCAGCCCAGAACCAGGGTTTTGATTTGGCTCACCCCAATATAAACTCCATGGATGAACTGCTGAAGTTCATGAAGAGGCCTGTTCTACAGACCCAAACCTACAGGATCTCCATGACACAGGACCCTAACAGTGTATCTGAAAGGAGTCCCAGTGAGGTTACAGTATTGAGAAAGCACAATCCAGAGGCCTCATACCAGACCAAGGAGTCATTATAGTGAACATTTAAAAATATAACACTTAAACAATAAAAAGAAAAAAATGAGATCTGATTCACCATAACACTGCTTGGTCATTCTACTGGTTTGTTATTTTATTTTGACCATTAAAGAAGCCTTTAAGAATTGTAGGGATTGAATAACTTAAAGGTGAAATACAGGATTTTTCAAGACTACTTTGGCATGAAGGTGGTATAATCACATCAGTAAGAAACTATGGAAGTTTTGAAAATTTTATATCTTATCTGAGTAGAATGAAAGTGGAAATGATATGCAGGGCAGTGGTTATACCTAGTTGTGGGGGTGTGGCTCAACAGTGTATGTACGGTACTAATAATTGTTGAGATTTTTTACTTTTAAGGTGCATATTAGACAAGGTCTCCAATATAATTATGCTTGATGAAAAGCTGTGATGGACATCAAGCTAAAAATACAAAATAATCCTTATCGGAAGGGAGGCATGTGCTTTGTTAGAATTTAAACATACACCATTAGACTGTCCCTGGGTTTCTTAGGAAGGATGTGGTAGACAGCCTTAAAGAGAACTTTGACTTTTATCATTGAATCATAGAAGTGGATTAAATTGCCCTGGATAGAGGGAAAGCTGAAGTATGGACAGTAATCTAGGCAATAAGTTGCGGACTCAAGTGCCCTCATGTGGTTTGTCCGCCCTGTGGATCTGTTCTGGAAGAGGTCGTACATAATCTTGCTGGGTAATGAGAAGACTTTACCTGTTTTATTGCATGCTTCTCCCATATACGATGACATAAAATGATACATTTTGGCTTTGGTTTCTGAAGCTACTTTCACTTTCATAGCAGTTAGCTTATATTTTTGGTCAAAACTTTGAGAAGTTTTGGTTTTGTTCCTTTAAGTGGTTCTGATTGTGGGATAGAGTACAATTTTTCACTAAGTTAAATATATTAATTTTGATATTGTGAGACCTTGTCAATCATTTCCCTTCCTCAATCAAAGTGGGCGTGAACGCAATGTTATGCCTGTTTAGGGAACTGGATAAGCACCATTAACTTTAAGAATGCATAATTACTTTGCTGTTTATTGCATAGTAACTTTCTTTTGTGCAAAGCCTGTTAGGGAACCACAATCATTCTCCTATCCTCACATCTCCATTGTCACTTGGCATAGATAAGACATTGTTGGATGCTAGAGTCAAGAGCACATTGATCTCTCATAGCAGAAGCAATTTCCTGTTTTCAAAAACTTGTAATGAGATTTTTAAAATGCAAACAAATCTAATATATCCACAAGAGAGATTGCAGAGTTGGATAAACACAGACAAACCGATGTTTAAACTTTTGTAACCTTCTCTAAAATTCTTTTATTAATTTGCCAGCAAGTTTATTTGCTCAGAGGCTGTACAGATCTAGAGACAAATATTCACAAAATGTATGTTATAAAGTTGAAATTACAGTGATTTGTGGACTTTCACAAATTGTGTGTGTGTGTATGTGCACACACGCACATACATGTGTAAGTCTCAACTATTTAAGAGATTGTTTTTTATTTCAAAGTGTATGCATGAGGAATGTGTTATGTTTATTGGACTGAGTTCTGAGGATATTATATATACTTAATGGGAATACTTGAGCACGTTTATTTTTTCCCAAATAGAAAGCTGATGTTTAATTACTGAGAGACATCTAGCATATCAGGACTATAGGACAAATTTGGGGTGCTCAACTTGGAAGAGATTCTTTCAGTAAATTAGCAAACTTATTTTATTTTACTGTGATGATTGAAGTATAATTACACCAGAATATCCTGATAAAACTTTCCTGTCAACCTGACATACCTGTGAAGAAGGAACCAGAGATGAGGAATTACCCCATCACATAGGCCTCGTACGTCTCTGTGAATCATTGTCTTCATTGCTAATTAATGTGGGAGAGCCCAACCCACTATAAGCACTATGATTCTTAGACACGTAGTCCTGAGCTACACACATACACACACACACACACACACACACACACAAACACACACACACACATACACACACCCCACCACCACCACCACCACCACCACCAACAACAAGCAGAATGAGCCAGAGAGGGATTGAGCAGTAGTTAACCATAGTTCCTGCACCCAGGTTTGAGTTCCTGCCCTGATTTCTTTCAATAAGGTTATAACCAAGAAGTGTGAGTAAATAATACTGATACCAATACCAACCCTGTCCATTAAGTTGCTCTCAGTCAGAGTGATTTACCACAGTAACAGAAAATAACTAGGACAATTGAGAACATGCCAAGCTTCAGGCATTCATGTTAATAAAGTAAGCAAAATCAAGAAATTTCTTCAAGGTAGACAAATTTGCCCCACCCCCATGCACCATTTCTTTAATTTTCAGTGGGTCCCTAAGGTGTGCTGAGGTGTTCCCACCTAAATAGTGGGCTAGTGATATGGCCTCCTTGTGGGTCTCTTCTTTTCCTTCCTTTCTTTACACCCTAACCTGTTCCTTTAGAATAGCATTCTTTGAAGTTTTCTGATTAGGTTATGGAACAAAATGTCCAGACTGCCAGCTGTCAGCTTTATCTCTAGAATTTAGAAGTCATAGATACTTTTTCTAAGTGACAGATAAGGAAACCAAGCCAGTTTTGGACTGAAGCATCACAAGGTTGGTTATTGATAGTATAGGGGGAGAATCATTTGTTGATGACCTTATAATATTCAAACTTATTGAATTTCTTCTCCAAAACTGAATTTTTAAAAAATTTTCTGGGAAAAAATCCAAGGTCTGCACACGCTAGATAAATGAAAAGCAAACACCCTAGCACTGGACTACACATTTGAAGGATCACATTTCAGAAAGGCTTTTGTTACTTAGCAGTGACCATTTGTTTTGCTTTTATTTATTATTACATCATCTACACCCATTCATTCTCTGTTCACTATGCTATATTTGCATTGAGTCACATACCATATCTTTTTGTTAAAGTTTTTTAAAATTAAATAGAATTATACCACTTTCCCCCTTACCTCTCTTCACTCCAGTCTGTCCCAGGTATTCTCTTTGCAGCCCCTTCCATGACCTTCTTTATTCTAAGTTTGATAGGCTCTTTTCCTGTTTTACACACACACACACACACACACACACACACACACACACACACACACATACACACACATCAAATCTTATAGAACTCTAAGCACATGTCACAACTTTGCCACTTTGCTCTTTTGCTGCCATGTTCCATTTTCCAAGAGCATGCATTTCAGACAGGATTGTACTCAAATACTTCCATGTATGTTGTCTTTGAGGAACTGTAGAATACACAGAACACTTACAAGCTCTTATTTCCTCCTGTCCATAAGCTGAATCCTTTTTGCTCTGTGTCATGTCTTAGCCATGGTGTGATGGTTCCCATGAGGCTAACGTAGAGAGGCCACACAATGATAGCCCAAGTTTCCAATATTGTGAGCCCAAATGAACCATTTACTCTCGTAGGTTAATTTGTCTCAGATACCTGTTAGGGCAATGGAAATATGATTAACTGAAATAGCTCTTTCTGTATTTGATGATTGTAGCTTCCCAGTATAATTCAGAAAAAAGCAAACAAACATAACAAAGGAAGGACTGTAGTATCTGCATATATTAAAGTGTCTTTTGATTTCATGATTTCCTCCAGTGTTTTATGTGCTTTGAATCACTCATTGTAAATTAAGGAATACTGTGAATTCATATAATTTTTAGAACCCAATAAGTTTAGAATACAACATTACAGAAGTCTGAGTCCATAACTCTATCTGCTCAAAGGAGATTCTATGTCTTAGCTTTATTATGTGTTATGAAACTAAATGAAATACAGGGAGCCTGATTTAGTATGCAGCATGGATTTGCCAACACTAGTTCAAATTAGACCTGCCAGCTAACCCCTATTTCTCACTTGTGAATCCAACAAATAAATTATAAATGTTGGCACAATATTTATATTATTACTTTTATAACCTACAATTTACAACCTTCGCTGTCCTTGAGAGGCCCCATGTATTTGTTACAGTCCCCCCCAGGAAGGATTCATCGAATGAAGCCTCAACATCTGTGCTCAGGGAAAATTCGGGCTCATTCTACTATGTTCCATTTCCCAAGAAACATTACTATTCCACATTGATTGTGTAACAGCGGATTAATTATGCTGTCAGGTAGTGTATTTATGTCCTTGGTGGTTGTATTGGCTTGCTGACTCTAAAATGGACAGTATACATCCTTCGGCAAAACACATATTGTTTTATAAGCTACATCCATGCTGTGTATTGCAAGTGAACAGGTGCTGTATCTGTGTTTCAGGATGATGAGTGGAAGGCTTCATCAGCTGGTTTTTATTTTAACTATTTAAAAGAATATGAGTTGGTGTGTTATTCACTAAATTAGCCACTGGTGCACACTGTTTCAAAATGAAACCGCCTATATTTGAATCCCACACTATCATTTATCAGCTCTGCAATATAAAATGGCAAATGTTTTAAACAGTCTTGTGAACTGTTTTGAATACTCTAAAATGTGTCCATCACATTTGTGCTATTGTTATTGCACCATGCAACTCCTGAGGGGAAGCATAAAAACATAACTTCTACACTGAGAAGTGCAAAATTTTCTCATAAGTGTATATGTATATGTGTACTAAATACTTTTTTTCAAAATGAAATTAATTCAGGTGAAAACACCCCTCTTGAATGCATTTCCCTTCCCAAGATATAAGATAAAGACCATATTAAATAACTGAAAAAATTTTCAGTGCTAAAATAGGCCAGAGATAACTGTGAAATATATTCTTTCCTTTCTCATACTCAACGAGCTTTTGAAGACAATGTCACTAAAGAATTCTGCCTCTTCTCTGATACTGAAAGATATGGAGATGGCATACGCTCACAAGAAACCTCATCATCAGTAATGTAAGAACCAGAACACATCCTGCCTAGTCTGCTGAGCTGCTGTTTCTTAAACTATGAAGGAGGCCCTGCCATTATCCTACTCAGTAGCTTTTGTCGTTTGGATATAAACCCCAAACTCCTTACCACAGCCTGCCTGCCCTTATATAAGAAGCAGCTGGCTCCTTCTCCCTGCTGTTGTTTCTTGTTCTTCCTTGAATAAATGGTTCCAGCCAGACTTATCTTGATTTTATAACTCACTAAATTATTTTCTGATCTAGGAGTTCTTGTGTTTGTTCCTTCTATAAGACTTCCTCCCACCCTCTCTCTCAGGCTATCAAGTGCTTTGCAAAGCCATTATTTCTTCTAAGTCTCTGAAAATATACACTGTGTGGTATTGCTGTTCTCACTTACCCTTCTTAGAGTAATTCTGTTGTTTCTTTCCCATCTCCCTGTATCTTATCTCTCTTTATGATGTGTTAATATTTGCAATTTTAATAATATATACATTTAATTACCTGTTACATATCTCTGCCCCTAGCAAAGTAAGGACTTCAGCATTTTATTTATGGGTACATTCTCCACAGATGAAATTGTAGAGCTGTGTCTCAGTAAACTTTCCAATTACTATAACAAATAACTTATGCAATAAACTTACAAAGAAAAAATGCTTTTAAAAATTTTTTACTGTTTTATTTTTTTTATTACTTCAAGCTACATCTCTGTCACAGTCCTCTCCTTCCACCCCTCCTGGTGCAGCCCTCCCATCCTCTCCCCCTTCTCCTTACCCTATTCTTCCAGTGTGGGGTGCCCCTTAATACCAGCCCCCCTTAGTTCATCAGTTACATAAGGGCTAAAAGCTTCTGTTTGCACTGGGAGCCTACACGACAGCTCCATTAGGGCAAAGTGTCCCACTAACAGGTAACAAAGTCTATGTTCCTGTTCCTTTCAGTCTTTGTTTCAGAGTTTGGGAATTTGGATGATGGGCCTAATTGCTTTCAGATGTGCAATAAGATTGCCTGATATGGCAGGAGTACTCAACTATTACATGCCAAGGAGAAAAGACAAGGAGAGGAAAAGATGGGATCCCACAAACCATACTTTACTTCAAGAGCCCATGTCTAGAGAGATGAACACATCCTACTAGGCACAACTCATTGAAGATTCAGCCAGTTTTCAACAGCACTATGCTGGAACACATTCCTTGACCACATAGACCACAAAAGATAGTGATGATCTGAGTTGTACCATGCACGAACCAAAAATGGCTTAGACAAAGAATGTACAAAAGAATAGGATTGGATTACAGGGCATGTACCCCATACTAACAACTTACATTCACTGTTTAAACCCAAAGAATAGAAAATCCAGCCATTATTAGTTTAGAAAAAAAATTTCATTGTATGGTTATCTTACTTTTGCTTTCAAGAGAATGCTACCTGCACTATTCATCCTAATTTACTATTTAATCATGCAAATACTACTAATGAATAAGTTATCATTATAAAATATGTATTTTATCAAGTAAGACTAAAAAGCTATTGAAGAGAATATTAAGAGTCATGGCTCATTTACATAATTGCAAGGTTATGCTGCTCACCTACCAAAAAATTTGACCTATGGTTTTAGCAAAAGTCAATGATAACCCTTTCACTAAAAGAGTATTTTTCTTCTACCTTGGGATTTTTAGAAGAATATACAGTTATGAGAATATCAACTGTTTTGGCTAGTGTATCTTATTAGCTTGGTTAAATTTTTATCAGAACTTGAAGTTTTGTGGTGCAAAAAAAAAAAAGTAATTTATTTCTGACTTAACTCTGCCAGCTTTGGTGCAAATAATTATATCATAGTAACTAAATGTGGGAGCTCAACATAGAGAACTGAAAACAGTTCTGATAAAAAGTTATTAAAATAAAATGGAGTTTGTTCTGAACTACAACTTTGAGCTGTGGGTGTTAGAGCCATTATTCTGTACTGCCCCTTATATAATCACCACTAAACAGAACCAATTTAAGTTCCTCCCAGAAACTATTTTCCTTCTCAGTGAAATTATAGGTCTGTCCATCTATGATATATTCATTGGACCATATTTCAACAAAACAATAAAGTCTCCAGTGAAACCTTACAGAAAAGGCTCCTTTTATTAAAGAAGAACTTGTAAAATATCCCTAGTTATCTGGGAGAATATAGACACAGATTGTCAGTATATGAACAGATTCTTATAGACATGACAAGATTTTCAGAAATAATTATAATATGCTTAAAAATAAGAACCACTCCCTATAAAGGTTCTCCTGACTCCATGAACAGTGGATGGGAGGAATGCGTCACACCTTCATGCTATAATTCTTTATTGATTCTTATATGTACCTGTGTCCCAGTTGGGGTATTGGTAATCAAAGATAAGCAATCCCAGGAGGTCCTCTGTATTTATTAGGTGATCCAGACACATATGTTAGCAGAGAATGTCTCTGTTCCTAACATTAAGAAAAGGTGAGTCCTATAAACCCTGCCCATCTTACCAAGAACAGTTTACACCCACCTGTATGAGAATACTATTGTATAGCATATACAATAAAATATTGTCCAATGCCTTCATAGCCATTGTTATCAAATGCCAAGTCAGATCAATCCAGGTTTTATAATGTGAAACCATTACCTCTTAGTATTGTTAGTATACATTCTAAAAGCCTAGCACAATGAGGGATTCAGAGTAGATACGAATCACCAAATAAACAAATAATCATGACTGCATTCAATATAGGTCACAGCGCAACTGAATTGTACTTCCAAGTAAAATATCAAGTTAGGAAATCTAAATCATGTAACTTTTGATCATTTGTTACTTTAAAAAAATGATGTTCTAAATTCAAACTACTTACTTTTAAAATATGTTTACTCATATTTTTTCATTATCAAACAGTTTATACTTTATGTATGGATTTATTTTATTTTATCAAAACTTTCCCCAGTACATTGGAAGCTCAATGGAATAGGATTTTTTTTTTAACTAATTGTTTCACAGGAGGGGTTTCTCAGTGTTTAGAGGCATGCACTGCTCTTCTTAATGATTTGTTTTTATTTTTTAAATCTCAAATGACTAAAACAGTGCCTGATTCACAAAAAGTGTGAGATAGTTATTCATAGAATGAAAGAAAGAATAATTATAGTCTTAAAAAAGTCAGTGCAATTTGCATTACATATAGAAATATATGAGGTTTGTAAACATAAACATATGTATTTCTATATGAGTGAAGAAATTAATGAGGATGATGACTTTTAATAGGATCACAAGTTCCTCTAAGTGTTCTAATATATATGCACAGAGCTATCATACACATAAAACTTATTAATAAATTGAAAATAAGACTGCATCTTAAAAGACATGATGTGATGGTGCTTTAATTGTTTTCTCTCCATGTAAAGGCTTGTAATGCATTGAGGGCTTGTGTTATAATTTATATTTTATTAACATTGAAGGAGAGTGGGAATTTTCTGTTTATTGATGTTCATTCAGTCTCAGGCCTTAATTCTAGGTATAATCGTGGTTATTGCTAATTGTATTCACCAACAGCACTAAGATTTGGAATGAGAAATAGTTGTTTTTTTTTTTTATTTCTTCAAGTTACATCTCAATCACAATCTCCTCCCTACTCCCCCCTCCAGTCCCACCCTCCCACCCTCTTCCCCATCAATCCCCCATCCTCTTCCCTTGTTTTTTAAGTTTAAGGTATATCTTTTTCATCCCAACAGCTCCCCCTTTCAGTTCAACAAATGGTTCTTTCTCTTATAACAATATACAATACAAAACCAACAGAAATAAATAGGACACAATTATGAGAGTTATATGGCTTAGCATATATTCCCAATGTCCAGTCCATATGTATTTGGCACCTGAATTTAACATTATATTATCTAACCATCTCCATGAGTTTAAAGTTCTATATCTAACTCAGCTTTCATACTAACTTGCATCACAATTTTAAAAACATCTTCTTAGATCCAGAACACCCTCTTGATTCCTAAACAACTCAAAATTTAACTATGAGACTCTAGCTATCTATTCTTCAACCACCTCAAAGACCTGAGAGGGATAAATATATCTGATTATATAGGAAGTGCAGGGCCCGCAGCTTCCAAAACTAAGAAATGACATACCAGTGGCTGTCTGGACAGTTCCCATTTTCTCTCCATACATTACAGCATCAATCTTCAGCCGTTTGGTCCCGTTTCTCTGACAGACATTGATTGTAGAGCAGGAATTATGAAGGACAGTTGTAATGCCCAAAGCGCACTTCTTTTCTGGTATTTTCTGAACAACCTTATATGGACATGTAAATTTTTTTCTGGTTTATTCCTACTTAATGAGTGCTAGCCCTGAGGTGAGCAAAGTATGGTCTGTTTTCATGGCATGAAGTTTTATAACTCAGGGTGTTACTTTCATTTCCATCTCTGCTGTACAGATGAGACTGAGAAGTCGAGATGGGTCATCTGGCCCAGGTTACACCTAAGATCAGCATGGAGTTGGGCTTAAAAAGAAAATACCTTCCATTCTTTCTGAGACTTCTTTCCCTGCTTGCTTACTAGCTTAGTCTGTGTCAGACAGATTCTAAAGCTGCCTTGAGGAGCAAGTCCACATTCACAGTCACAGGACTTCTCCTTTTATCAGAAGCAATACATTTATATCCAATGGAAGCTGCATGCCAGTTACCAATCTCACAGGATGTAATAACAAAACAAAAGTATCATCCACAAGAAAAATGAGAAGAATGTGCAATTACTTAATGGAAAAGTTTTGTTGCTTGGGGGAGGGCATCCTGCTTTTAATCCACACCAACTGAGATGGGGAGTGATATAAGTGGCTTACCTCAGCTCTGTGTGCATGTGAGCTCAGACCAGGATGTCCCGAATTGACATTAAGTCATTTTGTCATGTCAAAAAAAAAAAAAAAAAAACAAAACCAAAAAAACAAAAACAAAAAAAGAAAGAAAAAGAAACCATTAAAGAACTCTAAGGTGCATGGCTAATACATTTTGAAATATATTTTCAAAATATGCATTTTGAAAGATTTCCCCCCACCCTGAGGGCTGCAGTAATTTGTACTAGACATCAAACGTAATGGGGAGTAATATACATTTTCTTAGATTAAGAAATTATTTTTCTATAAAGATTTCATTATTCTCCATAATGCGTGTATACTGAACATTCGTAGACAGGAAACAAGCCAATATATTAAATCTTAAGCTTAAGAAGTATAAGTTTTCTTTTTAATAGCATTACCCAAGAAGCCACTATGGAGAAGTGCTCTGGTTAACATAGTGCTCTGATCTTACTTTCCACTGTCAAAGAGTTATGGAATTTTCATGACAGTTTCAAGAATAAACTATTAGAAAAGTAAATAATTACCCCCCCACAGTTGCCATGTTCACAAAGTATAGCAATATTAATTTGATAATACAACCCAATACTTTTTTATCCTGAGAAGGATATGTGTCTTCTTGTTTTTGATACTCAGGATGTTAATATACCCAGGTAGATGTTCTTTGAAAGTAAGAATGCACTCTTGGAGCTATGCAGGCACAGACTTACATTAATGTCAACTTGTTTGTGATATCCAACATCTAGTGAGAACATATCTCTCTATTAGAGTTGGGTCCACCACACACATCATCATTATCTTATGTTCTCTACTACATCCAAAATGACTTTAGAAAAACAAGAGGAGAACATAATATGAAGTTGCATGCACTGAGAGCCTTCACGGAAAAAAAAAAAAGAAATGAGGCCTCAAATAAGTGGTTATTGTGAGGAAGAGAGAAACTTAGGTGTGACAACATATTCTTTGTTTCTGCTAGTGTTGTTTAGTGTTAGAAAATAGTGGTCTTATGATCCTTTTAGTCATATACAAGAAGAAATATGTCAATAAATGTTTTAAAAATTACTTCACTGTAGGAAAATGATCCAATCCAGGCCGAATTAAGTTATATAAAGGCAGGTTTATTGGATACGAGAGGGGAAGAGAAACAGCATGCGCATTCAGAGAGAGAGAGAGATAGAGGAGAGGGATGGGGAGAAGGAGGCATAGAGGGGAGAGAAAGAGAGAGAGACAGAAAGAGAGAGAGCCTCCAAGATGTCGGGGTAATATTGACAAAGGCTTGTGGGGGCAGGGCATTCCCTCTAACAGGTAGAAATTGAGGCATGCTGGGAGAACCTGGAGATCAGGCAGACCTAGACTTTTGCTGATAATAAATAAATAGGGGTGAAGCATCATCTGGCTACTTCCTGCTGACATTATGGGCATCAGAATTGGGGATGTGATGGGGCAAAAACTAAATTCTGTATAGAATTATCATCCTTTCAACTTCATGTCCTTGAGGATGAGGATCTTATAACTTTGTAGTACAAGAAGAACGTTTATACCATGAGAATTTTGTCATATTGTTTTAATAAATAAAGTGTATTTTTGCATCTGCTGTTCTCCCAAGGAAGTTGACTTAAATAATCAAAGTGCTGGAGCAATGTATTTTAACTCCTTCACCATCAGTCTAAAACTCTCAGAAAAATCCCAAGTAACTTACTATTCAGAAAGTTATACTAAAGGCTGGTCTACATGCCCAAACATAATTGCAAAGTTGGAAGGAAGATAGGAGTACTTAGAAAAAGGAACCTCATGCTTTCTTTTCTCCTTTTCCTGAGGTGATTTCTGTCTTCTGAAGATTTAGCTACTTAATTCTTGCCTGTTGTTTTCTAATTGAAAGAACATTTTAAATGTAAGCTAAATATTATTGCATTAGGTAAACTTTTCTCAATACTCTTATGAGTACCTTTCATTGGAGCCATCCCAGAAAGTATTCTTCCTCCCTTGTAGGCAATGGCATCAATTGGGAAGTGAAACTCAAGTATATGAATGCTATCTCCCTTTTGTTAACATTAGGAAAATGGGGATCCAGTCTGTTCCTTCAGATTTCTTTTGAGTGACTGGGACAGTTCGCTTCGTATTAAGAAGGTATTTGCCGGGCTGGAGAGATGGCTCAGCCGTTAAAGGCTAGGCTCACAACCAAAAATATAAGAAGGTATTTGCCTTACATTGTCTGTTTGTTGTCGGGGTATAATTAGAGTATAGAGGGACCATCAGACCCAACAGATGTACATTTTTCAGAGATGGAGGGGTTTTGTATGACCCAGTATGCTACTGTATTGTTTCTCCACTTTCTTGAGTCCAGTATTCTACAATTTCTCTGATAATAGCCCTGAGAATAAATTTTATTTACCTTTAATCTTCCATCGGTCTAGATTATTGGAAATAATAAAGAGAGTCAAGTTTGATTACAATTTTTATACCATTGTATTGGTAGCCTTTTAATTTTGGCCACATTTATTTTCGTTAAGACAGAGAATATAAACAAGTTGTTCACGGGTCATCTTTAGCCCAGAGATAAAGGGAAAGGACAAATTCCAATAATATAATTGATCATTCATTATGTTCTGAAATAATTCCTAGTATCTTCTGGCAATTTTGGTACTCAAAACAAAATGCACCTTTCTTGTAGGGAAGGCATAATATCCTTTCCGAACTTGCAAGCTGGAAACTGTCATGCCCAATATGTGCATCTAAACAGTATTAACAACAGCATTGTCCCTAAGGCCAACTCTTTTCATGGTAAAGGCTGTTGTCTAAGCTGGAGCTTCATGTCACACCTTATTCCTGGCAAGGTCTTCCATGGCAGTGTTTAAAGAACACTTCTAATTCTGTCAGTAAGCATGGCTTAAGCCATTCACTTCTTAAGTCAAAAACTATTGTTAGATATTCAGAAAACATTGGTGTAAAAATGGGCATGAAAATACATTAATCACAACAATCAAGAGAAGGAAGCAGGTGAATCTCGCTATTTAGGTCAATGTAGGCTAGAAAGCAAGACCCTCCTCCAGTAGAGATTGATTGTATTCTTTCATTAGCATGTTTATCTTAACATAAGAGCCATTAAAACTTGTTAGATACGTATATATCTTACATAATAAACATTTGAGTGTAGTAATCACTTTTGAAAATAAGTTTGATTATATTTTGATTAATTATAATAAAAAGTGAAGTGAATCCAAGGATGTCAAGGATTTTGTTGACTGCCTCGTATGCTGTCAGTTATTTTGTTGTATGTAAAATTAATTTATAGAACTAGAAGATTCAGGATGAAGTAGAAAGGTTAATAGGGCAAGTTAACATATCATAATAGCATTACAGCTCCATTTATTACTTTGTTGGGGTCATTTTTAAACTGGGCCCAATAAACTTAGGCTGAATATGTAGTATAAGTGTACATAGTTTCTTGAATCAGAGTCACTATTGGGGGTGCTGGTGAGACCACTTAGTGGAGATAGCACTTGCTACTCAGATGTGAAAATCTCAGTGTGAATCTTCCAGAATCAACATAAAAGTGATGCATGGCATCATGTTTCTGTACCAGCAGTGTTTCTACAGTGAGATCTGAGCAGAGACTGTGAATCCCTAGCAAAGAAGAAACCCTGTCCTTAAAGAAGGTGAAAAGAGAGGATCAATCCCAAGACTGTCCTCTGACCTTCACAAATGCCCTTACTTATACAAACAATAACCACACATACATGTATGCATACCCATTCATCTGTGCATATGCACACACACATACACAGAAAAGGATAAGCTTTTTCCCCCCATTGGGTATGATATTGTACATCTGGAATAAGTTGTAGGTAAGAAAGAATGTGATGCGCACCTGAAGGACGGACACTTTCCTTGATATGTATAATGACAAGATTTAAAAGAGTCAGAAAAGTCATATATAAAAGTGATAAACTCAATTCAAAGACGTTTTGCTGTTAGGAATGACAAATGGCATATGTTTCATTCAGCGCTCAGTTCTCATTTGTTTCTGAGAGCTTGCTCTGCCACTCAGATAAGCTCAATACAAAACATGCTCAGAATGAAATCCTTTGTAATCCTTGAAAAATCCCTAGGAGCGTCTCTGGATGAGGATACTTGACTGCCACCTAAGTCCTCGTCTGGGTCTACAATTTATATTACTAGTTGACTTTCTTCAAGAAATTTTACTAGAAAACACCTTAAAATATAGCCCCATTATTTACTGTCCTAGTTCAACCCTGACTTTCACAGCTTAAGAATCTTGGAAAGTAATCAACTTAAAAAGGGTCATTTAACAAGTTGGTGCTAAGAATTTAGAGTAACAGATCTCCTGATGTTACTTAAGCCCTGATGCTTCTACACAGTCAAAAATTAAAATATTATGAGCAATATAGACATTTGAAAAAGAGACAAATTTACTGAATGTTATAATTTTGAAGAAACGTTTATGTACGCATTGCACTTTAGTATTAAAAGGAACAATAAACTATATTACAATGAATATTAAAACTTCCCTGAAATAATTCATTGTTTCAGAAATAGATCTACTCCTACCTTCTCGAATACCATTACTTGGTCTGAGTGTTTGTCCCCTGGAATTCGTGAAATAAAATAAAATTTCTGTACGATAATATTAAGAGACAGGGCCTTTAAAGGTGATTAGTCCTTACAAAGGCAGTTGGGCTATATATGCTTTCTATATAAGTATTTTGCAAGCTGGTGCTGTCTATGAAGAGAAGACCCTTGCCATATATCAAATATACAGAATACTCAAGCTTTGACCTACCAACTTCAGAAAGGAATCTACTTATTCTATTTATAAATACTTATTCTCATGTACTTTGTTTAGCTGTTCAAACAGCATTGGTAGTGAGGTAGGTTATGATATTTGCTGTAATAATGTCTTAAGAATGTAGATCAGCCTTAACAAGTTTGTAGGTGCACTTAAAGGAAAAGGTGATAGTACCCCAAATGAAACTTTACAGGGAATTTTACAGCAACCCAGAAGAAAGCTATAATGACCACAGCTCAGTTTTCTTAGCCACTGCATGCTCAGAATGTCAGTAGAACTATAGGCAGTGAGGACTACTTTGGTGACTGTTACATGACAATAAAGAACACACTATTGGAAGCTGTAAGAAAGAAGGCCATCCTTAGAAAAATTGTGATTGAATTTTATTGCTTTTGTGGAAGAAAACTGACATGATAACTGGATGTTTGACAGAAAATTTAAGAGTATTAAAGATTTAAGAAGTGGGAAACAAAACAAAGATTAAAATTTGTACTTACTTTAAGATTTAGAAAATTATAAGATTTTATTTTCTATTTTAAAGTGAGAGAGGGAGAGAGAGAAAAAGAGAGAGAGAGGCAGACAGACATATATATATTCATGGAGAGATCAATATTCATGGGGTAAAGCTGAAAGCAAGCATTGGATCCTATGGAGCTGCAGTTATAAGTTGTGAACTGCCTTGTGTAGGTGCTGGAATGCGTCTCAGGTCCTCTGCAAGAAAGAACAATCCTAATTGCTGAGCATTCTTTCCAGACTCAAATATTTAGGAAGATCTTAGCCTTGTTGTGACATGAAAAATGAAAAGCATCAGAGAATAAACATGTGGAACCCAATCAGTGTTTCATATGCAGATTGATTAGAATAAAAATTTATCACAATTAAAAGCAACCTCGAGTTTCACCACTATAAATGGTATTTAGACAATTTGAGGGTGATGTTGGGACAAGTAGTTTAAGTGGTAGTGGGATGGAATGAATTTAATTTCTTGGCAAGAAAGACATAAATGGGGACCAGAGGGGCATTCTGTGTTCTGAATGTTCCTTCTCAACATCAATGTTAAAACATAATAATAAGTGGAATGCATTAACACATGACCTTGAGGTCACTCTACTCTGCTCGAATAAAAGAGGGCTCTTTTCAGAACTTGGAATGGGGGGCCTAGATGGCTACAGCTGAATCCGAAGTCTACTGCAGTGAGTCCCTCACTTCTTTTTCACTTTTTGTTTTCATTTCTGAAAGACAAAACCTTTATTAATTCAAAAAATGAAACCAATGTAAACAAAGATCCTACTAATAGCACCCAAAGCTAATTTAACAAGGTTCACAAATTCACTCTTCAGTTTTCTAGAAGGTACATTCCAAAAGGGAAAAGAAATACATTAAATGGATTTAGATAATATATTTTCTTGGCCAATGTATCAAAATGTCTTAACTTCAACATAAAATCAATATAACTGTATTAACGAAATAATTTATCCTGCTAAGTCATTGAAGCACAGTGTGTATTTTAGTCTTATAACAGTTCTCAGTTGGTATTAACACCACTCCAAGTGCCCCTAACCGCAGATGACTTCTGGCTACCCTATTAAACAATGTGGCCCTAAATTCTGACTTTTAATCATTTCTTGAAATAAGACTCTAGGAATGACTTTATATAAGAGAAAACTTACTGTGATCACTGCACACAGGAAGGCTTGGATAACTACCTTTCTTTCAAGACATGAGTACATTTTCAGCTCCATGGATGTGTACTGTTGAATTGTAATAGAAATGTTACAACCTTAACAATAGAAGACTTTAGTTAGTAGGAGTACAGCCATGAGGTAATTTTCATTATAATCATTTTACTACAGCACAACAAGGATATTATAAGTTCACAGAGGTGCATAAATACAGCATGTATAGTAATAATTGAAAATACATTGCCTCTCCATTTTTCAAAATAAATATTTCTGAGAAGAAAACAAAACAATTTTATCTTAAAAGAAGTGGTAAAGCAGTTTTGAAACTGCAACTCTATCAGTGAATGGGTGTTAATTTTTCTTTATTCCTACATATGTCTTCTTCTAATTATACAACAAAATATATTGCTGTTCTACTCACAATTTCTAAAAAAAATTATTTGTATTTATGCATTTTCTATGTATGCTATTTTCCTTTTCAGTTACCATGATAAAATGTCCTGACAAAAACAGCTCAGGGAAGCACGGGTTTATTTTAGCTCACAATTCTGAGTTGTAGTCCGTCATTGCCAGATGTCAAGGCAACTGGAAGTTGAAACAGGTAATAACATCCACAGGCAAGAGCAGAGAGAATGAATGCAGCATGCTTGTGGTCAGCTTGCTCTCTTTATCATTGTACAGTCTAGGACCCAGAGCCCAGGGAATGGTGCTGCCCACAGCGGCTTAGATCGTTTAACAGAAATTAACATAATCAAAGCAATCCATCACGAATATACCCATAGTTTAACCTGACCTAGCCAGTCCCTCATTGACATTCCAGAGGTTATCAAATGGACGATTCAAATTAACCTTCCCAGTAGGACTCTTAGGGTGAAAACCAAGGATAAAAGGGGAAATATCAGTAACATGATCTCAGTAATACAGAAGAGGCCTATATACACATACACAGAAGAATTCAGAAAGATGTACAAAGTTGCCAGGTGGTATTTTCCTTAGATATTACCACTGGAAGGATAGGAAAACAGTAACTGAGATTTTTCTCATGTTCCTGTAAAAACATTTGCAGTGAGACAATTGGGAAGGTTTTTATATTTCTGCTTTAAATATCATTCAAAGTAAATAAAATCTGGTAGAAAACCTACTAAAGTAGATGATACGTTTTACTGTCATCTTGTTGCTCTTTGGTGTTTTTCCAGAGTTCTCAGAAGTTCAAGCTTATACTATGATAGTCCAACCTATTCAGATAGCCCAAGTTGTAAAAAGTGTTTCCCTGGAGAGTATACCTTTATTCAAACCTGGTGCAAATAATGGTTTATCCATGTAGTATTTTCATATATCTCAAGTTCCTAAGGCATTAGATAGCACTAAAACCATAACTAAAAACATAATAATTTTTGAAACAGGGTGGTATCCAGTTCTGTAATTGTGTTCAGTGTAAGTAGAAACCCTCCCCTCCAACACACTGTTGGAAGGAGGTCTGATTTTCTGGACATCAAAGACATTGTAGGTTTTAAAAATGTTATAACTGTACTGTGTTGCTTTAATGATTAAGCAGTTTTGCAGTTTTCCTCACCTTAATGGCAAATTTAGTTACTAAGGACAGAAAAAACTCTGGACTTAAGAATATAAATTTTAATATGCAAAAACAAACAAATAAATAAGCAAACAAACAAACAAATAAATAAATAAATAAATAAATAAATAAATAAATGCTTAGGAGGCAATAAGACTATAGGACGTCGCTCTCTTAAAATGACTTCCTGCTGATTTGGGTCGTAGTAAACCTGTTTGGGGCCCAAACCAAAATGGAAAAATGGTTAAAAATGTTTATACAATCCTTTTATGTTCAGTCCTTCTGTTCTCAGCTGTTTAGATGACCTAAGGAGTTTGTAGGCAGAAGCTGAACTTCCAGGCTTTACTGAGGTTCTGGCTGGGGCATTGTGTAGGGCTGAACGGTCTTAGCGATATTGAGTTTTTGTGGTTGTAGGCTTTTGATGGAGACATCTATTGAGGGAGTCTGTCAGGCTAAATCATCTGGGTCACTCGTCTTCTTTTGGTGTCTGATTCTGATTTCTGCTGAGGTTTCCGTTGTCCAGTTGTCCCTGGGTTCCTTGAATGGATGCTTTGATTCTCCTGGAATGATAAGAACAGAGCCCTGCCCTATTCCTCACTCAGGGACAATCACCCTCTTTTTTTTGGGGGGGTAGGTAATATTTCTCCTGAAGCAAATTTGGTTTTTGACAATATATAAAGTGTTATCTTTCAATCTGGTTTAAAGAAGAAATTATTTTGTTATTTTGGAGCTAAACCAGCTTTAGTGTATATATTTTAAGGTCTCGAAGGACAATTTGTTTGTGTTGTGTGGGCCTTTTGTAAGTAGCTTTTAAACTTAGGTCCTTCCAAATCCTATGTGTGTGTCTCTGCATTCTAAATATTGGGATCCAAGACCTGTGGTTCCCATCTAAGGGGATTAAAGATGTGTTCCACCACTCCTGGATCAAAGTTTTTTGGTGTTTCTCCACTCCCCCTCCTTTTTCGGTTATTTGAAGGACAACTGAAAACACTATTATTTAGGGGAAGAGATTACAAGTTGTTAAATGGTCCTGTTTAATGGGTTTTGGAGGTTAGACCCAGGGTATTCCTTCTTTCCCTTTTCTGTATCCTTCTTTATCTCCTATGTAGGAATGCACAGACGAGAGAAAAATCGAGACACAGCACAGGAAGGATCAAGAAGAAAGGTCACATTATTGAATATGCCCTTATACCCTTGTATATTGATACAAAATTAATAGTATATTTGACTAAAGTGGTATTGACCATTGTTTATTGTGCAAAAATAAGATTGTATTGGTCTACGTCAGTATTGATATTTGTATATTGATACAAAACTAAGATTATAGTTGGCCACAATGGTATTGACCCTTGTATATGGACACAATATTAAGATTGTATTGGGCTGCATAGGCATTGATCTTTGTATATTGATACAAAATTAAGAGTATATTTAGCCACATTTGAATAGATCTTTGTATATTGATGCAAAATTTAAGGTAACGCTTCCTAATGGTATCGTACTTAGAGATACTTAAAAATGAAATGTGAAGTTCTGGCCTCTTGATACCAACTGTCTTAAACTGTTTAGGATAGTTAAGAAAAACAAACTCCTAGTCATGCATGCATGACACCTTGTTAGCTACTAAGACAGTCTATCACAGATATTCTCTAAGCTACTCAGTAATCAAGTTGTTAAGAGACAAGCAACATTTGCTTATCTAAATACAAGAGATAGATAGGGCGTCTTCAAAAACCCCAAGAGATCTGCAGAATATGGCATTCAAAGATGTGGTCTTAAATTAAGATTTTTTTTTGATATCGTGACATATCAGCTCCTGACAGCACCCCCTATTCTACTCCAAGTAGAAGAAAAGCATCGAAGAATCTCCAATGTGAGATGGTTGAATTAGTGGCAAGCCTATCTCTTGACATGTAAAAACTCCTTGCTTCAACTGCAGACAGACTGCTGTCCAAAAAGGACAAAACTTGGTAGCAGGGAAGTCGACAGCCTAGCTCTGCCAAGACAGGGTAGGTTAGTCTTTCACAATCCCTGCTCTACAATAAATGTCTGTCAGAGAAACAGGACCAAAAGGCTGAAGACTGATGCTGGAATGTATGGAGAGAAAATGGGAACTGTCCAGGTAGTCACTGGTTTGTCATTTCTTAGTATTGGAAGCTGCAGGCCCTGCACTTCCTATACAATCAGATATATTTATCCTTCTCAGCTCTCTGAGGTGGTTGAAGAATAGACAGCTTGAGTCTCATAGCTAAATTTTGAGTTGTTTAGGAATCAAGAGTGCGTTCTAGATCGAAGAAGCAGGTTATAATAGTGATGCAAGTTAGTATGAAAACTAAGTCAGTTATAGAACTTTAAACTCATGGAGATGGTTAGAAGGTAGAAGGTTAAAGTCAAGGGCCAAATATGTATGAACTGGACATTGGGAAGGTACACCGGGCCATTTAACTCTCATAAATGTGGCATATTTAATTCTGCTGTTTTGTATAGAATTTACTGTTATAAGAGAAAGAACCATTTGTTGGAATGAAAAGAGAAGCTGTTGGGGGGGAGAGGGTGGAAGGGTGGGACAAGAAGGGGGAATAGGGAAGGGTTTTCGACTGAGATGTAACTTGAAAAAAAAATAAAGTACTTATTAAAAAAAAAAAAAGACTATAAAATAAAAGAGGCTGGGGACCCTGAAGAGGAAACAGATCACAGGAGCGTGTAATGACTTTCCTCATGAGGCATCTGCTAATCTAAGGAAACCAAGCTTGCAGTTTAGTTGCTCTGATGGGAAGACATAGGGAAAACAGTTGAAGTCTGCCTTCTGGGGCTGAAGTTCCCATGGGAAACCAAACCTGTCTTAATAGGCACTGTGAGAGCCAATGATCCTGAGCAGTTCTCCTGAAGTGATTAAGAAGTGGGGGAAGGCAATTTGTTGTCTACATTGTTGAAAACAGAAACAACCAAACCAAAAAAAAAAAATCTGGTCTTGCTGGAGCTCATCTATATAACTCAGAGGCTGAGTCAGGAGAATCAAGAGTATCAGCATCAGCTGCATAGCAAGACTGAAGTCAGCCTGCATTACAAGTGACAGAGAGAGAGAGAGAGAGAGAGAGAGAGAGAGAGAGAGAGGGAAGAGAGAGAGAGAGAGAGAGAGAGAGAGAGAGAGAAGGAAGGGAAAGAGAAATAATAAGAAAAGCAATTATAAGAACAGTTACACCTTGTAAGTTAGGAATCTTGCCTTTTGTATTGCCCAAATTTGGGACGCTTGTAGAATTTTAGCACAGAATTGAAGTATTTGATTCCCAGATTCAGTGTGTGGAAGACAGTTTGGAGGAGAAAGGATGCATCCAAGAGAGCAGCTTGGTGGTTGCTGTAAGACTGTAAAGAAAGGAAACCGTGGTCTCAGGGACATCTGGGAGATGAGGAAAAGAGGCCAAAACAAAATGTCATCTGTACATCACTTTGGAATTTTTCACATGTATGGATTGTAGGCAAGAGAGTCTCCAATATAAAAATTGTCAAAAATTCAAATACTCTCTAATTTAAAAATATATCTTGAAATTATCTCTTTAGAAATGGTCTCACCTACATATAAACATAAGGAACAAGTACACACAAACAAGAACATACATTGCATTTTTTTGCCATTACTTTGTTTCTATCAGTAGGAGAACAAAAAGACAGGTGAAACATTCAAATAAGTACCACACAAAATTTTTGAGTACCACACAAAAATTAATGTGAACTGCATCAATGTATATTAACAGGGTGAGCTCAAATGTAAAATTGACCCAAAAGGGAAAATTAAGAAGTATGATACAAAGTGATATAAATAATACAGCATGCAATTCAATATTGTGTATTGAGTGTATGTAGATAGGTCTTAGGAAGCAAAGAAGCAAGTTGAATTAGAATGATTTGAAAAATTCGTAGAGCAATAGATTTAGGGATGAACAAGATAGAGAAGAGTTTTATGCATAAGTTACTATATTCTATATACTCTTTGAATTTTCCAAAATTTCCTTAGATTTGCCTATGGATTGAGGGAAAATATGTGGAAAGATTATTTTAAGGAAGAGTGATATTTCTCACCAGTTAAAGATACTTGCAACAAGGCTGCTAACTTGAGTTCAAATTCTGTGAGGACTGACTCCCAGAAGTTCTTCTCTGACTTCCACATGTGGGGCAAGACAAATATCAGATATCCTCCATATCATATATTTACATTAAAAATCACAACAGTAGCAAAATTGAAGTTATGAATTAGCAATAGAATAATTTCATGGTTGGGGTCACCATAATATAAAGAACTGCATTAAATGGTCACAGCCTTAGGAAGATTGAGAACCACTGTAATAAATAAATATAAAACAAATTTTAAGAAATCATTTTAATTAGTAACTGGCCAGTCACCAACATGATATTGCATTCTAGTTAGCTACTCCTAAACTTAGAGTTACTCCAATTTTCTTCAGTAACTTAATAAAATCTCACTGAGAACCCAGTGTGGGTGGGTACTCTTCCTGTCATTGAGAAGGTGCTTATAGATCATGCTCTCAGGAAATCATTAAGTCTTGTTTCTTGCTTTTAGTAACACAGAGAGTTTCTGTGGATGAGATAAGGAGATAGATACAATATGAGGATTACACCCCCATTTGCAACTGTAAGAAGCTCTAAGCAGACAAAAAGTGTGTTCACAACTATATTACAAATACAATAATTATTAAAATAAAACAGATAATTTGTTACTTCCATAGAATCATAGAAAAACAGCCTAGTGGGAAAATGCTGTAAATATACCAAAATTCTTAGAATTGAATCATAAACCTAACTATACTGGCATAAACTAGAAAGACAAAGGATTTTTAAATTTATTTTTTTCAACAGCATGCTGCGCACCTGAAATTTATATGCCATTCTTAGCATGATGAATGTTAAGCCTACTCAATACATTTTTATAAAAATCAAATGTTAACACATATGAATACCTTACATATTAAAAATACCACACCAACAAAAGATACTCAGTCTTTACATGAATATACATGAATGTAAGAAAAGTAGTGTGTGCTGGCTAGATTGCTCAGAGAATAATGTGCTCGTCACACACATCTGATGACTTGAGTAAATTCCCTGGACAACACATAGAGATGGAAAAGGAGAGCCAAAGATTCCATGACTTTGTACCCCAACTTCTACAAGTACATTGTGGGGCACTCATCTCTTGCTCCTTTCTCAAATAACCATAAATTTAAAAAAAGAATATAAAAAAACTGTTTTTTTCCTTTCCCAGGAATGAAATTCTTGGAGTTTTATATGCACAACAAAGCACTCTACCATGAAACCACATTGTCTAGCTCTGAAAATCACTGTTCAATGCACATTTACTCTGGATCATGCATAATTAAAATTGAAGCATTAAACTATCTGCACATATTGTTTATTGAATTATTATCTCAGCTGTAAGAGGTTGTTGGTACTAACATGAGTGTCCTATTAAAGATGAACAGCAGGCATTTCAGATAAAAGATATGAATGGATCAGTTACTGAAGGCTCTCTGTGGTTCTGTAATGAAGTTACTGTGTTTCTGTAGCAATGGGATCCTTCTGGGAGTGACAGTTTAAATCAGTGGTTAATTTTAGATTTCTAATCAGGATGATCTTGGCTCAAATTTTACCTCAGCAAATTCCTATCTCAGTTAAAACATTTTAAGTTCTTTAAGATTTACATTTCTTATTTATGATATTATGATTATGGCTGATTATATTAAAGATAATATGAGACTGTTGAGAAGATTAAAGAAATAATGACTTCATTGAAAGCAGTCCTTCATGTCTAATGAACATTTGTTCAGATTTTGTTATTGCTTACTTTCAAGAATCATCATCAGACAACTATGACGATGATAATGGTCAATTTCAGGAAGAAATTAGTTGAATAGCAGGCAAAAGAGAACAGGAAAATCAAAACATCTCTTAATCTCAACTTTGCTGTCATGAAGAGTTTTGTCCTAATTGGATGAAGTGCAAACTTAAAACATTCACCATATTAAACACCATATCAAAAATCTAAGTCCTAGTAATATTCTGCTTGTAGATATAGATCAAACTTTGGTTGGTATGACTATCATTTGTTGGTGTGAACAACTGAAATGTCACTGTTCGTTTGTTTGTTTGTATTCTGTTGTTCCGTGAAGTGCTAAAGCAGAACTGGTGGTTGGATTTTTATGCAATTAGGCTTTATGTTTCTCCTTTTTTCTCCATCCTAAATGCCTGAACTCATGTTATAACCTCACAAGTATTGAAGGGTGATATTCAACATCATTATAGAAATTGTTGTCCAATGTTCCTGTTGTATAAATTTTCTTGGGGAAACTCTAATACAAGGAGGATTATAGCAAATAGAGCACTTGTGACAGATCATGGCAATAATTTTAGCCAAATCTAACCTTTTGAACCACTGGTTTCACTGGGGTTACTCAAAAATATGTGAGTTATTTATAGGAGTGGTGGTGACATTTAGGATTCCAAAGCACTAAACAGTTCTACCCAAGCATGAGTGATAGCTCAAAATGCTCTATTATTGGAATTTTCTACACAAATTGCAGGCAGCTCCATGGAAGAGTCTGCTCTCTACCCAGCAAATGTTTACTGCCTATATAAAATGAGAGGGGACACCTGAGTCTTGTAACTTTTTGAACTTCCTAAATCTTGAGGGTTTCTTGAGCCTTTTAAATTTCATTTGTTTCCTGTGGCTTTCCCCTTCCTTTCTCTCTAAGAGGTAACATTTTTATTTGGAGACAATATCATACAACAGACCTGTGTAAAATACACCACAACAAAGAAGGAACCCATATTTTAGAATATATATTCAAATATATTTTGGGGCTAAAAATTCAGATCTTTAATCCCAGCACTTGGGAGGCAGAGGCAGGCATGTCTCTATGAGTTTGAGGACAGCCTGCCTGGTCTACAAAGCAAGTTACAGGCTTGCCAGGTCTTCATAGTGAGACCTTGTCTCAAAAGCAAGTCCTTTTTCATGAATATCATTATGATATATACAACAAGGATTTTGGAAAGTATTATATTTTCTATTATTATCATTCCTTACATTCTGTAGTAAAAGACTGATATCCAAATGTCCTTTCACAAATTCCAAACAAACATCAAATTTATGGCAAATACACACAAATTCTTCATTCCTTGCTCAATTCTGTCATTCCCTGATGCCTTAACTTACCAATTAAGTCTACATATAATGACCTTAATTTACTTTCCTAAATCGACTTAGCTCTCACTATCCTTTAATTGAACTCTGCAGGAAACTATACTGCATGTAGCTCTCATTATAAGAAGGTGACAGACTGAAAACAAATTAAAAAAAACATTATCTTCACACTTCTCCATATATATGCATATAATCTGAGTGGTCTGAGATTACCATTGACTCATATAACCTAATATTTCTCGAAATGCAGAGTAAATTACTTCTAAGTTCAAGCACATGAGTGTCTTTCTGTTATTTTTATTAGATGGTTGAGAATTCCTTACATATTTTGATCATATTCACCCTCATTTACCTAAAATATCCCCAGATCCACAGCTCTTCTCTTCCTACTCAACTTTCTGTCTTTATCTTTACCAGCAAAAGATCAATTTGTGTGCTCCAATGTTCTTAGATATGTGGCCTTCCCCAGGAGCATGATTGACTGGCTTACTTATCAGGGTTAGAGTTTTAGAGAAAAGTGGTGTTTCCGTTCCTGCACGTTAAGGATTGCCAATAGCTTTTCAGGTAAGGTAGAACTTCATATCTATGCTGGGATTTGATGTGGTTTAGGCTTGCATAGGTCTTGTTTCTTGTGTCACAACCTCTGAGTTCATATTTGAAGCACTCTTGCTTTGTTTAAAAGACACAGTTTCCTTGTTGTCACCCGTAACTGTAATTTTTGCCTGTTTATTGGGTTCCTTTATTTACCAACCTTTTCCTCTCCAATCCCTTCCAATCCCCCAACACCAGGTAGGCGAAAAAGAAGGTTAGAGGGAATGGGGGCATAATTCTCTTTAGATTACTTTTTACTGGTAGGAGTGGTGAGTTCATTGGGGCAAATCCAGTATTCGTTGTTAGAATATTTCCATCTAGCAACCAGCAATCGAGCCATCCAACAACAGCAAAGGCAGCATCAGAGACCAGTGGAAGCAGAGGGAGCAGCATCTGCCTCAGACCTCCTGAGGGTTCTCACATTTATACCTTCTTAAGGGTCCCTGGAATTTCAGACATAAACTATCTGCAGCTGGAAAAAGTCATGCCCCTCCTAGAGCACGAGACAAATCATGGACAATCTGAAGCAGTCCCATATTCCACACCTAGGATTAAAACAAAAACATATTCATATAACAAATCTGGGTTTTTTTTTTTAAGAAATCAAAGTTCTCACTACAGTCACCCACTATTTCTTGCTCTTAACTTTTTCTGAACTCTGTGCCTCTAGAGAAGGGATTGTAGTATGAATGTGCTGTTTAGGGTTGCACCTCTCCAGTTTCTCATTCTCTCCATCTTTGCCAGTTGTGAGTCTTTATGTTGATCACCATCTACTGTGAATAGAGGTTTCTCTAATGAGAGTTAAGGGATTTATTAATCTATGGGTATAAGAAGTCATTATGAATATATTTAATACTATATCCATTTCAGAGTAATGTTAGTGGGTTCCCTCCTCAGATCTATGACCTGTCTAGCCACAGATTCGTGGCCTAGTAAGGGTGCCAAACATGTGTTTTATCTTGTGGAGCAGGCCTAAAATCTAATCAGAAGGTGGTTGGTTACTTTAAACCTCACATAAAGACAAGGGAGCTACATAATAGCCTGGTGATCGGAGTAAAAAGATTAATGCTCCATGGTAGACATGCTCTTATGAAAATAAGAAACAGAAGACTGGACACATTCATGCTAAGAAAGCCCTGACTATTTATTAATGTAATTACCAAATCTCTCATTGATGCCACAGTTTTCAATCTCTCACCACTAGTTCATATTTAAAGTAAAAGTCATGTAAAACTAATAATAGTATACTTTTTATGCAAATTTATTTTAGTGGAACTGATCACAGTGCTAAAGCAATACCAGAGAGAACTCTAAAATCTGGCCTCAGATTATGGATACTCATGTAACAGGTCTTCTGTCTCTGTCCGGTCTGCTTCTACATTCAACTGAGTTATTTTTTTGATCATGAAGTCATCCAGATCAAACACCACATATCACAGTCTTTCTTACTTCAGATCTTTCCTCAATTCATTTTATTTACTATATGATGTGGATTTTTATAGGATATGTGTAATCAAAAATTTAAATTATATTTATTAATAACTAATAAATGCCTATAATGCATAACCTATAACTTATAATCTAATACCTAATAACACCTGAACAACATATCCTAACTCTTTTAAAAGGATAGCAGGCCATGGTCCTTTTTTGGACAACTTGGTCAGCCTTCTATTTGCTGGCACACCTCAAACAGAAGTCACAGTCTGGTTATGGTACAGTCGTGACAGTCATAATTCAGCTTAAGTATGAGGTTTTTTTTCTTCCCTCAGGCTCAAGGCCTAGTGTCCCCTGTTGGCTTTTGAGGCCAACTTGCCTCACCTGCTCAACTTGGAGGCATCTTTAGTCACACCCGGTTCAGATGTTGTGGTGCACACAGCCGAGTCTTTTACTTCAAAGCCTTGCCACAGCCTCATGTGACAGAGGTTACCCTTGTGCCTGTTTTTGAAATCTTCTCTGTGGTCTCAGAACTCTGTTTACCTTCTTTGGCCTTGTTCACTCGCTTGTCTACACTGGGGCCCATGGATGGATGTCTTTAGTGTCTAGATTTTGCAGACTTTCTCTCAGTAAGTTCCACAACATACCTTCCTAGTGAGCCCTCATGGGCTGGCACTTAGCAAGAGTCTCTGTCTCACAGGGGTAGGGGATCCTTCTGTTTTCCTCAGCAGTTCTCAGTTTATGTGCTGAGGCCTCTGAGGGCTGATTCTTCACTTTGCATTTCCCCTGTGCGCCTACTCCTCTCTCTTCTTTGGGGGCTCCTCTTCAGGTGGAGCTCTCTGGCTTAAATAGGGCGTGGTTCTCGTGGTCTATCACGGGGGTCTCTCAGGCATTTACAGGATCTTGCAGGCTTTCACGGTTTCCTAGAAACTGGTAGCCCCCTAGCTTTCTGTGGCTTGGTGGCCACGTCCCTTTACCAGGCACTGTCCACAGACTTCAAAAGGAGGCTTTTCTCTGCCCCTCCTTGGCTACAAGTCTTGGCCAGTTTTCGGTAGCTGTAAGCTTCAGCTGGAGTGTTTCAAAGAGTGACTGCATGGAGAAGCCCCCCTTCTGTTTCTTGGGCTTTCAAAAGCTCCATACGCTACCAGGAGCCAGGCTGATATAATGTCCCTTCAGAGTCTGCATTTCAGAAACCTCTATTAATTCCCTACAGATATGTACAAGAATTGTATGTTCCATCTTCGTAACTATGAACCATCTGATATAAATGGTGTGATGTTCTCACAATGTTGCCTGTAATAATACATTTTGGTATCCAGTAAATTTTTGCTTTCAAAGTTGATGAAGGAAGTTGTTTATAGTCAAGGTAGATGTTAAATTCTTGACCTTGTAAGTGTAAAGCCAGCAGGAGAAACAGATTCTGAATAAAAGCAATTTCAGCTACTATTGTGATCATTGAAATTGGTTTTCAAATCACACCCACAAATGACCAAATTTATAAAAATGAAACATTTTAAATGAAGAAGCAATCAGAAAACTTTTGCTTAGGAGCTGTATTAATCCATATTGAAGTAGCTATTTTATTTTGATTTTAGTACATATTTTTGATAATCCCCTACATGTATTCAGTGTCTTCATCATACTTACCCTTCACCACCCCTCAGTTCCTTATACACACCAACACAACCCATTCCTACCTTCATTATTTCTCCTTTGTTTCTTTCTTGTAATTTGCTGAGTCCAGTTAGTGCTGCCCAGTGGACTACTAATTGATCTTGTAGATGTGAAATGTTTCCAGACTTGTGCAGTCAATTATGGATCCTATGAGCTCATAATTGCAATTGCCATGTAATGCCAAGAAGAGAGTGTTTCACAACACCCCCTCCATCCTACACATCCTACATTCTTTCCACTTCCTTTTCATAATATTCACACAGTTTTGGAGGATTGCTATATATGTCCCGGTTAGGTTCGAGCACCCAGTAGCCACTCATTCTCAGAGCATAACTAGCTGTGGGTCTCTGAAGTAAGTGCTGCCTGTAGAAGAAGTAACTATCTCTGCTCAAGACAAAAAGAAGAGCAGCATTAACATACGGGTATCCTGATACATATTCAGAAAGCAGTTTGGCAACATGTACCTATAGCAAAACAATAGTGATAGGTTACTCCTTAGAGCTTATGACCTCCTGCGTTGTGGGCTTCATTCTGGGGTTACACACAATTCACAAATTCACGCATGTGGAGCAGGCTGCTAACCCAAATAAAAAATGATTAGCTACCCCCGCAACATCCATGCCATTGCTACATAATTGTGTACTGATAGTCTGGGAATTTTCTTTTCTTTTTTTTTTTTTTTACTTTATTTTTCATTTCTTCAAGTTAAATCTCAGTCTTATCCCCTCTCTACTCCTCCCTCTAGTCCCACTCTCCCACCCTTAACCCCCAATCCTCTCCCCTCCTTTTTTTTTAGTTTAAGGTATATCTTATTTCCCCGAACAGCTCCCCCTTTCAGTCCAACAAATGGCTCTTTCTCTTATAATAATAGATACAATACAAAACAACAGAGGTAATTAGGCCACAGTTATGAGGTTTATATGGTTTAGCATACATTCCCAGTGTATAACCATATGTATTTGGCACCTGATTTTAACATGATACTATCTAACCTTCTCCATGAGTTTAAAGTTCTATATCTAACTCAACATTCATACTAACTTGCAACACAATTTTAAAAGCATCTTCTTAGATCTATAACACTCTCTTGACTCCTAAACAACTCAAAATTTAATTATAAGATTCTAGCTATCTATTCTTCAACCACTTCAGAGACCTGACAGGGATAAATATATCTGATTTTATAGGAAGCACAGAACATGCAGCTTCCAAAAATAAGAAATGACATACCAGTGGCTGCCTGGACAGTTCCCATTTTCTCTCCATATATTACAGCATCGATCTTCAGTCATTTGGCCCCGTTTCTCTGACAGACATTGATTGTAGAGCAGGAATTATGAAGGACTTGCCTACCCTGTCTTGGCAGAGCTAGGCTGTTGACTTACCTGCTTCCAAGTTTTTTCCTCTTTGGACAGATTTCTGTCTACAGTTGGAGCAAGGGGCGTTGCCTACTAAGAGATAGGCTTGCGACTAATTCAATCATCTCCCACTGGAGATTCTTCGATGCTCATCTTCTACTTGGAGGAGAATAGGGGGTGCTGTCAGGAGTTGATAAGTCTTGATATAAAAAAAATCTAAAGTTAAGAAAATATCTTTGAATGCCATATTCTGATCTCTTGAGGTTTTTGAAGAGGCCCTATCTATCTCTTATATTAGGATAAGCAGATGTTGCTTGTCTCTTGGCAGCTTTATTTCTGATTATCTTAGAAAATAACTATAATAGACTGTCATAGTACCTAACACAATGACTGGCTTGCATGACTATTAGTTTGCATTTCTTAATTATCCTGAACAGTTTATGACAATTAGTAGCAAAAGGCAGAAACTTAACATTTCATTTTTTTGCTTTAACCCCTAACCCTTCCATCCAATTTCTCTGGAGTGGGGTGTCCTTATATAACATTCCCTCACCTCAGTTCAGAGGTATTATGAGGGCCAAGAGCCTCCTCATTCATTGGAGGTCTACGAGGCAGTACCACCAGTGAAAAGTGTCTCATTGCCCAGGAGAGAGAACTAAAAAACAAACAAACAAATAAGCAGACAAACAGATGAAAAAGAATAAAAAATAGAAAAAAAAATAAAAAATAAAAGTCTATGTCCATGTTCTCTTTGGTGTGTGGGTTGTAGTATCAATATCCCCTACTACATAGCTAAAATCCTACTATAAGTGAATAGATGCCATATGCATCCTTCTGAGTCTGGGTTAGCTCACTCAGGATGAACTTTTCTAGTTCCATCCATTTGGCTGCAAATTGCATAATTTCATTGTTCCTGATAGCTGAATAATATTCCATTGTGTAGATATACCACAGATTTTAATCCATTCTTCGGTTGAGGGACATCTGGGTTGTTTCCAGTTTCTAGCTATTACAAATAAGGCTGCTATAAACATAGATGAGGAAAATTCCTTATGATTCTTTGAGGAGACATTTGGGTGTATACCCAGAAGTGGTATGGCTGGGTCCTGAGGCAAAGCTATTCCAAGTTTTCTAAGATTTCACCAGACTGACCTCCATAATGGTTGCACAAGCCTGCACTCCCACCAGCGATGGAGGAGGGTACCCCTTTCTCCACACCCTCACCATCATGTGCTGTCATTTGAGCTTTTGATCTTAGCCATTCTGACAGGTGTGAGATGGAATCTCAGAGTCATCTTGAGTTGCATTTCTCTGATGATTAAGGATGTTGAGCATTTTCTTCAAGTGTCTCTCAGCCATTAGGGATTCCTCTTTTGTAAATTCTCTATTTAGCTCTGTCCCCTATTTTTTGATTTGATTATTGGGTTTCTTGCCATTTAATTTCTTGAGTTCTTTATAGATTTTGGATATTAGCCCTCTGTCAGATGTGGGGTTGGTGAAGATTTTCTCCCAGTCCGTAGGTTGCTGTTTTGTTCGAATGACAGTGACTTTTGCCTTACAGAAGCTTTTCAGTTTCATGAGGTCCCATTTATTGATTGTTGATCTCAGGTCCTGAGCTGTTGGTGTTCTGTTCAGGAAGTTGTCACTAGTGCCAATGAATTCGAGGGTTTTTCCCACTTTTTCTTCTAGTAGATTTAGTGTGATGGGCCTTATGTTAAGATCTTTGATCCACTTGGACTTAAGTTTTGTACAAGATGAAAAGTATGGGTCTAATTTCATTCTTTTATAGGTGGACATCCAGTTGGACCACAAACATTTGTTGAAGATGCTGTCCTCCTTCCATTGTGCCATTTTGGCTTCTTTATCAAAAATTAGGTGGCCATAAGTGTGTGGGTCTATTTCTGGGTCTTCAATTCGATTCCATTGATCTACTTGTTTGTTTCTATACCAATACCATGCTGTTTATACAACTATTGCTCTGTAGTACAGCTTGAAATCTAGGATGGTGATAACTCCAGATGTTTTTTTTTTTTTTTTTTTTTTTTTTTTTTTTTTG
>CAJQZJ010033894.1:1261257-1282852 GCA_907164525.1 Lophiomys imhausi | reverse complement strand
TTATGTAAGCTCTTTGACTATGAAAATGCTGTCTGTCATTGAAGAATAAAATTATCTCCAATACCAAGGACCTGTACCCTCTATCAAGTGAGTAGTTATCCCATATAACTCATGCAGTCCATCCAATAGGTTGATGATCTTTCCCCAATGGTAGTTTTATAGATGAAAAATTTGAGGTTCTCAGTGGCTGGCTCATTTATTACTTGTTTACAATAGAACTATTAGTAAATGATAAAGAAAGGCCCCTATTCAAGTCAACCACTGTGAAGTCACATTTGTATGTATTACAATTGTGTAGACATAAACCTTGAAAAAATTCCTCTAGAGTGTTCCACCCATTGTGAATACATATGCTGAGAATAAGGCACATGTCTTAAAGCATTGAGAAAATTGCCTTTACTTGTCATATGTATCCATTTAATTTATGGAGGAAACAACTAGTGGTATTTAAAGAAAACTCACATGCATCATTTAAAAATATATTGAAGACTATATTTAAAGGCTTTGATAAATAAACATAGTCTTCAGTATAAAGTTGATATGAACTTACACTTGACAAGTTTTCTAGTGGAAGTCATAGTGTTAGTCTTGTGTGGCTTTCTTGGTTGCTTATGTTGTGACAATTCTGAAGTGATAGTGTTATCTAAGAATTGATGTATGTATTTATTGTAATGGCATTGCTAAGGACAGCATTATAAAGTGACGCCTCAGTGAGGAGCTTCAGAATAGCTGAAACACAATAGCATAATCTAGAGAGACATGTTCAAGATGATGGGAAGGAGGCTTAACTTCCATCCGAATCAAGAAGGACTCAGATTCTTCACTTACTGCTACAGAGATGACGCATTTCTACCAAACCCATTAGCCTCTTTCCTTTAATAGGATTTTGTTTGTTACACAGTTGGAATACATTTGGACACCATATATGATAGGTAGAACAATCCCACCCTTCTTACCAGTGTGCATATGGTGATCCCAGGAACCCATTAAGCATATTGGGTTAAGAGACAAAGAAGAATACAGACTGCAGATGAAATTGGGGTTTTAGTCATCTGATTTCAAGGTAGGGAGACTATTGGAATTACATCACTAAACCCAGTGTAATCCCAAGAGTGTTTGAAATAGAGGGACATGTGTCTTAGAAACTCATAGAGATGGTACCATGACAACTTCTAATGATGTTGAATAGGAAGATAGGGGAGAATCCCTGGACCAGAGACTGTGGGTGACTTTCAGTAACAGGAGCTCCCAGAAGCTAGGAAATAGGTTCTTCCCAGAAACTAACCCACTCTTCCCCCATCTTAGTCTTAGTCCCTGAGAGCCAGGACTGTCCTTTCATTTGCAGAAAATAAAGTTTTTGTTTTAAGCTGCTCTGATTATTTGTTATAGCAGAGAGAAGATACTCATACTCTGTGCTAAAGTTGATCTTAGAGAACAGACAAACACCAGCATCTAAATGACATCAAGAGAGTCAGTTTGGCAATGTGCAGTGTTGGTTGGGAAAAGCACCAAGGACAGTGGAAACATACAACCTAAAATGTTAACACATTAAGACTCAAGTTAAGTAATAGAAATCACCTAAGTAAGTGAAAATAAGCAAGTAAGGGAGATGGGGAGAATATTTCAGGTAAGTGAACAGCTGTTTTGGGGACTCAATGCCACCCAAAATGTCGTTAAGGCAGTAAAGAGATGTGATCGAGAGGCTTGCTGTATATTGTGAGGGCAAAGCCTCATGTAACTTTACATTGGTACAGAAAAACGATTTCAGTTTTGGGGAGGGCATTGTTTAAGATACAGCAACGAATACTGATAACCAAACCCAAATTCTTGGCTTCTTTTGATTTCTCGGCAACATTTGTGAGTCTCTGTGATGCTTCCTCTTGTGTGTGCTCTGTTCCACAGGGTACAGCCTTGCCTGACTCTGGAGATGCTGGCCTATGTAAAGGTGACATCTTGTGTTGCTTTGATGTATTACATTGCCAATTCTCCTGGTATGAGCCTTCTCCTTTGTAAACTCCTTTGCCCTCAGATCCTTCATCAAACACAGAGGGGTGGGAGGACAGCACTAAATTCATTGGAACATAAAAGGATATGACCCATACTATAAAAATCATCAGTCTATTCTCCAGATTTTATACAGGTTATCTGATAGTGACAAGTGAATCATCTGTAGAGTTTAACTGTTCTTGAGATGAACTGTGAATCAGGGAAAGGAGAGTTTGATTTTTAAAATGAGATGTAGTAATTTTAGGAGTTTTCCTTACAGGTGAAAGTCCATAGGTTGGGAATGGCTGGGACTTACTCCATTTTCTAATGGATAGTTTTGAGAAATCCTATTAGTGTTGATGTGCTTGTGATTAAAAGACTGAGTCTATTTTCCTGTCTTGTATTGTAAATTCATTTTACAGTGAAGTTTGATCTTTGATATAATTGCATCAAAATTTGATTATTCATTTTAGCTAAGTCACACATATACTACATCGTGAGTAACTAAAACATTATGCAAAGCCCTGGAAAAATACTCATGCAATAAATAAAATGGATAATGAGAATGTTAGCCTTCACTTCTTCCTCATGAATAAAAGAATGGCATTAGAAATACTAGAGAGGAAAATTTCTTACATTCTTTCCTAAGGATTAATGGCATAGTGAAATATAGAATAATAGGGGACAGAAAAGAAAGAGTGATTGGGAATGGAAAATAAAATGAAATGAAAGAAACAGCATGTGCGTGGCCACTGCATATAGAGTGAGAGAAAAGCCCAAAGCATAAAACTAAAAAGAAAAGAAAGTCCACAATCTCAAATAGTAAAGCAGGGAGACTGCTGGGAAGAAACACTGGAGAATAAAGAAAAGGTGCCTCAACCAAAGAAAGATGATACAGAATCTTAAATGAAGATGGAAAACATGAACCTCAAAGAAGAAGACCATATAAAGTAGAAACCTGGAGAGAATGTGGTTGCAGATCTCCCCACCCTCAGATGGGAAGGAAAATGAAGGTCTCATAGGAAGGACATTGTTCCACTTGTATAGCAAATTGGCATAGGCAGACATAGCACTGCTTTACGAATATCACTGCCAAAAGAAGTGTCATACTAACAAAGAAGTTCTGGACATCTCCTTCCCTTTGTCGTTTGACCTTGGCATGTTTCCCATCTATTCATCCTGTCTCCTCACTTGTAAAAAGAGGACAGTGTCACCTTCTTCTTGCTTAGCTTGCCACAGCAGCAGCATAAGAAGCTATCTTTGTGCCTACTTCAGAGAAAATGCTAGGACACTTCAGATATATTTTGGGAGAATGGGCACTAGATCCCATGCTTTCTCACCTAAGTAAATAAAATCCATGGAAAGCCCAATGATTCTGCATTACATACCTAGAGGAACAATGTAAAAAACACACATATCTCCCATCCTCTGTAAAATGGTGCAGTAATCAAGAGAAGCATAGAAATGATTTTGGAGCAGGTCACATGTCAAAGATATAAAGAAGTTTTAATCTTAGTGTGTCAACTCACATTTAGTTATTATGGGAAGTTGGTTATAGAGTTACCTGTCTTTCAAAATTGGACACACAAATCTGGTCACAATTTACACCAGTGAAAGTATGATTGGGACTGCCGGTTCAGAGCCAAAGTCCTAGAATTGTATCCAATCTTTCTGAAATGCATCACAAATCTCTAGGAGTGAAGCAATAGGTCAGTGACTGCTATTATTGTCCTTGAGTAAGTCTAGAGCATCTGAAATATAAGATCTTCTTAGCTAAAACATATTGAATAAACCTCATGTTTACATGGGAATCACCATTTCTGATTAATCCCCCAAATGTTTTCCAACCAATGAAAACTGCTCTGTGCTATTTATAGACTTCCCAGGATCCTTTTGATAGGCTGGCATGTACAATTTCCTGCTCACTATCAGAATGTTTATTCTGAAGTTTCAAGGCTATCAAGCTGAGCTCCTAGGCTTTCTGCACCATTGAGTGTTTTAGGTTTTAATGGTAGTGGTTTTATTTTTTTTTTTTTTTGAAGAGTAAGAAGAGTTGGTCTGGAGTTCTTTGTGACTCCTCTTTTAACTGACCTCTCTCTGTTCTTAGCAGTCCCTATTTTTGTATGGAAACAGCTCAGTTTAAGATCTTGAGTAATTTTCTTAGTCTGTGCAAATACATACAAAAACAGAGACCAATCTATGTGAGTAGTGTCAAAATATCTGTTTCTTAGGTATCACTATTATAATTCCTATTGGAAATAACATCATGACAACAAGATGTAGGAAAACCAACATAGGTCCAGAGTTCACTGATCAGGCCAAGAAATGTGTGGACTTGAGGTGAGTCATACTGATATTTCCAGAAGGCAGCTGATGGGAGACATGTTGTGGAATCCACACACACGTCCTGGAGAAGACACCTGCAAACAAATGAAGAAGAAAGAGGTTACTTTCTCAGATTCAGTTTCGCCATTGATGCTAGTAACAATTCAAATGAGCTGTTTAAATGAAAGGAACTGAACATCCTCCACACCCCAAAAATGCTCCTGTTCTTCTAAGTGTCTTACCTTCATGTCTCTAACCACTGCAGTATCTTGGCTAACCACACCAGACCATTCAGAGGTGGTCATGCTTATCTTCACTCCATCCCTGCATTTGAAAATGCTTGTCACATAGTGTTTGCTACAATATCCTAGAAATAAGTTTTTAAACATTTGTTTAAATGGTTGTTTATATCCAGAAGAGAGTGCTCCCGCTGGAAAAGAGATATTACATCTTCACTATGTTTATTCTTCCTACTTAACTTAGGAGTTGGCCCATAATAGAAAGTCAATATATATTCTGTTAGTACCTGAAGTTATGATATGAAGTTGGGTTTTTCCTCTCTTTCAGGAGGTATACTTTAGCAAGAAGTTAAAAGCAAGCATATGAATTGCTGTGTTGTAAGGTGGAGTAAGGTTAGAGTCATCAGAGATTTCATCTAATTAAGGGGATTTCAAAAGGCTTCACAGAAAAGATGGTGCTCCAGATAGGACTTAAGGAATTAATAGGTTTTCAACAAATGGAGTGTGTTTGACGGAGAGTAGCTATTTCAGATAAATGAAACAGTGTGAACAAAGGTAGAAGCAAAATCTTCGAGAATATCGAGTGAACAAAGCGAAGGCTATAGTGAATGGAGTTCATTGTAGGAATGGCAATTAGATTTTATCTCATACACCATCTGTGACAACTGGCAGAGTCTGTGTGCACTGAAAATAATTCCTGGGCCTAGTTGAGGGCAGCAAGCAAGGATGTCATAACTAATTTTAAAACACCACCCATGCATGCAGGTGAACCTTATCTTTGAATTAACACCTTCAAGGCCCATCATGTATATATAAATGTGAAAACATTCCCTCACCCTTTCTTTTGTCAGATCATTTGTGGCATCTATGTGCTGAACTCTAAACAAGATGCTAATTGATACTTCTGTAAGAAGTAGCCAAGAAGGCAACAATGCACATGATACGTGACACAGGGAATCAATTAAGAAGAAAAATTTTCATAAATAATTGTAATAAGTGTCACCACGAAGGTTAATTCCAGGGTTCTAGGATGTGGTAAGGAGGTTCGTCTTGATGTAAATCCTTAAGAAGACTTCTCTAGGCTAGTGATCTCAAAGCTGCTGCTGGAAGGATTTTGTTCCTTAACCGAGACTTTGCAAAGCTAATGCCTTTATAAATGTGCTGGCTGTTGTAAATCCCAAGCCTCATATCTGACATTTTAACATTTCCCTTTGTTAACATAGTATCCTTAAGACATCTTGATTAGTCAACAAAAGTGCAGCACCATTTTTTATTTTTTATTTAAATATTCTTTCAATGTGAACCCTAATCTATGTCAGTCTCCCCAGAGAATTGGAAGCATGAGTTTTTGTCCCAAAACTCACTATGTGAGTTTTGTAGGTGGATCCAAGCAAGCTGCCATTCTTCTCTCCACAAGATTATGGGGGGATAGAGCTAAACCAAGAATTCACTACAGAGGAATCTCTAATGACTAAGAGCACTTAAATAAATGATCAACATCCTTAGTCATAAGTGAAATGCAAATCAAAAGGACTCTGAGATTCCACCTTACAGCCATCAGAATAGCTAAGATCAAAAACTCAACCGACTGCACATGCTGTCAAGGATGTGGAGAAAAGTAAACACTACTCCATTGCTGGTGGGAGTGCAAACATGTACAACCACTTTGGAATCAATATGAAGCTTTCTAAGAAAACTGGGAATAGTTATACCTCAAGACCCAGCTATACCACTCCTGAGCATATACCCCAAATATGTATCATCAAATTACAAGGACAGGAACCCAACATTACTGCCATCCAGCAGAAAATGGAAAAGATGCAGAGACCCACACCCAAGCATTAGGCAAAAAACATGGAGTCTTGAAACATTAGGGGCAGGTTTGAGGAAGCGGGAGGGATCAAGGACATCATCACAAGAAGACCTACAGAGTCAATTAACTCAGACACAAGGGACTCATAGTTATTGAATTAACAACCAAAGAACTTGCATGACTTGATCATAGATCCACTACACTTATGAAGCTGATGGACTACTTGGTCCTCAAGTGGATCCCCTAACAATTAGAACAGGGTATATCTCAGATTAGATGCTGTTGCCTCCCTTTGGAACTCATTTTCCTAGCAGAGTTGCCTTGTCTTACCTCAATGAAGAGGAGGCACTTACTTAATCCTGATGTGATTTAATGTGCCAGAGTGGTTTGGTATGGATGAGAGCAGGGAGTATGGGGGAAGTGAGCAGGAGGGTGGGACTGGTAGATGTGGAGGGAGGGGATGGTGACTGGAAAGTAACATAAATAAATACATTTAAAAAAGATTATGGTGTATTATAAATTACGGAGACCAGCTTTGAAGGGCAATGAATATATTGGAATACATGAACATTTCTGGGATCCAAAGAGTTCTCAGTAAGTTCATTTCTGATAAAAAATTATATATATATATATATATATATATATATATAATAGCTTTATTTTAAAACATGGAATGAAAAAATCTTAAAATGAACAAAAGATTCAGTTGTAAGATGTTCAGATATTCCTTGAGGAGACACTAACTAGTTGGGGGAAAAAACATGGTACTGATGCTCCATTCACTTCTTCCAGAACACCACAGAATATTATTTGCTTGAGGGTAAATTAATCATAACTATTATCTGAAGGAGAAATAAAATTTGTTGTTCCTTCTTGGATGGAGTCTTTCTGTTGGTGTTCAGTTTCATGAGATTCTCAAAGAGAGACATATTTGTGGAGTTGTTGTCTAAATAACATACATGCTCCTCCCCAAATGTTTAGCTCAAGTAATAAATTGGGACAAAAATTGTAGCCATCTTAAAATTCACAATTTAAAGTAGAGAGAAAAGGCAATGAAATTTCTCAAAGTTTCTTTGCTCATAGGCGTCTTTGGTGTCTTAGGAGGGAAGGAAGAGATTGAATCCGTTCAGTTTTTAGTATATAAGTTTGATTTGTATCAAAGTGACTCTTCATGAGCCACTCAGACAGAGAGAGAGGCTCATAGGGAATGAACCATCAACCAAAGAATTTGCATGGATTGGTCCTAGGCCCAGTACACATAAGAGGCTGTTGGGCTGCTTGGTCCTCAAGTGGATCCCCTAACAATTAGATCAGGACTATCTCAGACTTAGTCTCTGCTGCCTCCCTCTAGACCCATTTCCCAGTAGAGCTGCCTTGTCTTGCCTCAGTGAAAGAGGAGTCACTTAGTGCTGATGCAATTTGATGTGCCAGAGTGGGTTGGTACTGGGTGGGGGCAGATGTACTGTTTGTAAAGATGTCATTATCTGCCAGAAGCCTGTTAGCATGAGAGTCTTCGAGCCCGTCCTGCTCCAGCTGTCTCAGAATTGCCACAGGTTAGCAACTACAACTACTGACTTCAGCTGGGTAGGGGCACTTCCATCATCGAAAAACAAAATAAAGTCTAGAAAAATCTTTGACAAGCCTTGTTTCATTCCTAAACGTTTGGAGCTGTGGTGTCAGCCCGTACTATCACTATATAGTCATCTAGCACAATTGTAATGAGTAGCAAATGAAAAAATCCTGAATTTTTATTATAAAATGATCTAGAAAAAGAAAAAGACTTAGCCAACCAAATCAATATTTTAAAGTGTCTGTAAAAAGCTCTGTACTGAAGAAGAATAAGTGGTTGTCATCTGGTCCATCCTTCTAAACAGCTCCAATGGTAGGAGGGCAGAAGCAAAACTTTTTTTATTTTTTTCTAAATAGAAAAGCCTTAAAGGAAGATAAAGTATAATTAATTGTACTTGGAATCTGTATAATGAACTGGAGCAATATACCACTGAAAAAAAAAAGGATTATTGCAGTCCTTCATATACCACTGAAAACCAAAGGATTATTGCAGTCCTTTAACAGTAAGGCTGTCTACTGTACTCAGAAAAAAACTTAATTATTACAGTTTATGACTATGTTAATTCCCCAAACAGGTACTCAAGAGACATTTATGGTAACTGTGGAAAATTTTCTTTCACTTTAAGCACCAAAATTTGCATTTTGTAACATCACATACATGGTAAAACATTGTCATGGACGGAATAACTTATTCAAAAGTAGATTCAGCCTACAATAATATCAACACTTTCATTTCAAGCTCATTGATTTTTTTTTTACCTTAATGAGTACTGGAATTAAAGTACAAAAAGCCCTATATTGGTTGAAAATCTTCTCACAACTCAATTTAATTTAATTTGAAAATAGCTGTTTTACTGTCTCTCAAACTAAATTTAAGAAATCAAACACAGCATTAACATGTTAATTAATAAGAGGTTCAGTGGGAAGGTAGGAAATGATTAGTTGCATTACGATTTCTTCAGATTTTCTCTAGGAAGCTCATTAAAGGGCTCTTCAGACATGCTTTTCTGAAAAGATGACAAACACATGGCATATATTCTTCAGGTATCTTGAGATTCATAGAAGGCCTGTGTCTGACTTTTCTCCACAGCATGGAGGCTGGCATGTGTAATCAAGGAACTCACTTCATTGCCTTTAACAAATGACATATAGCAAGACACACACATGCATATATGATATATCGATAATGATATATATAACTTATATATATTATATATGAGTATATATAATATATATATACTATATATCCAGCTGATATATAGATAGAGATATATCTAACTGATATATATGTTTTATACACACATTTTGTATATATATATATATATATATATATAATTTGCTATTAGAAAGAATAGAGGCCTCATTTAATGTATTCATTATGGTAAGAATCAATATGATTTGGGTCAGCCAAGGCAAGCTGCTGTAGTTTGAATGAGAAATAACTCTGACAGGTGTTGACTTTTCCTTAAATGGTGGTGCTGTTTGGGAAGGTGTGTAACTTTTAGGAGGTGGAGGCTTGCAATATGTCACTAGAGTCAGGTCTTGAGTTTTTATAGCTTGGTCCTGTTTCTTGTTCTCTTTCTGCTGAGGGTGGATCAAAATGTGATCAGCCAGCTTTATTCTTTTCTTGAATGTTGTTATGCCTTCCCCTCTGTCATAGACTTTAGCTTTCTGGAACTTTAAAGAAACCTTGCTTTCCTAACTTGCATTTTGTCAGATGTTTTATCATAGCAGCAGAAAAGTGTCTAATAAATAGGCTGTGGAATTTACTGAGCAGCCAACTTTTCATAGTCGTTTTTAGCTTTGTTTTCAAGATTTCAGTTAATTGCAGTCAGTTTTAGTCTGAAAATATTGAATGGAACATTCTAGAATTAAACCAATCATATCTTTTAATTTTACTATGATATATTTTTATTCTATTATATTATACATTGGTATTAATCTCATATTGCACCCAGTTTATATGTTAAGCCTTATCACATGCACATACGTGGAGGAAAAGCATTGTTTATCTTGATTTTGCTATCATCTAGTGGATTGTGGAGGGTAGTTAGAGTTGTTATGCATGTATGTGGAAATATGACTGTACTAGCTCATTATAATCTAATCTATTCTAGTGATTAGGAAGAGTTCACATATTTCCCAATGAAAGCAAAGGGCAAACTCACATTAGTTGATTGTTCCAATAAACTTTTCTCTTTGCCCAACAATATTTCTCTTCATGCCTAAACACATGACTACCCCTAAAATTGTTTTAGAATACTTTGGAATTTGGCCTTGACAGCCTGAAGTGGACCAAAGAAAGAAACCAAAGCACTCACCCTGGAGGACAGTTGCCACTATGATGATGAAACATGTGATGGAGAGATGGAAAAGATGAAGTATGCAGTGGAGAGATGGAAAAGAAAACAAAGTCAAGTGATTTGGGCACCGTGAAGAGGTAGAACTGGAGATGCGATGTGAGGAACAGGCAGATATGAGGAGCCTGTGCAACCACCTGAGGCCATGGTTTTGTCTAGGTCTGAGGCCCTACCATAGTGGAGTCTATGTGGATATTTGTGGCCCATATTGCCACTGAAGGCCATCCAGTTATCAGTGGTCTTGGCTGCTGTCTGAGACTATGTTGATGTCTGAAACCCATGCTGACACCAGAGGCCAGCCCTGTGCTGCACTTGAGGCCGTGGTGACATCCTGGCCCATGTAGCTGCTAGGGGTCCATTGTTCTAACACAGCCAGGGTCTCTGTTGATATCTGAGGCTGTATCACCACCAAAGGTCATTAGATGTCCCTGGTCTGGGCTGCCACCATGTTGATGTTCAAGCACTATGCTAAATTAGTGTTGCCCCAATCTACCTGTGCAGATTGGGATGGGAGAGCTGGTATGTGGGAGAACTGGCTCCAATGGTATGAGGCAGCAAAGGCCTAGGAGAGATCACCCTACACATATACTTCTGGCAGGCAAGCGAGCTGGCTCCCAAGTAGAGAGTGGGAGAGCTGGTCCTGCTCCTTGCCCAGGCAACATTTATAGTAACAGCCCAGTACATTACCTGGACAGTACAGTAGAGATGGCCTTGGTGGCATAGGCCCAGGGAGACCAGCCTAGATGGCATGAAACTGGGAGAGCTGGCCCCACCCCTCACCTGATCAAAATGGGAGAACTCTACCATGTGGTGCAGGCACTGGAGAGTTGGCAAGTTGACCAATTCAGCTTCCACCCAGGCTCAGATCTAGCGTTCTGAGTAGGTCTACCCCAATATCTGCCCATCTATAAAATGCTGGAGCACATGAAGGTTGGTCCTGCAGATTAAGGGCTGCAGGATCTACAAGACACAGGGCAACAAGATATCCTAAAGTAGTCCCAGTGAGGATCTAGTATTTGTAGTATAGCAGAAGCCAGAGACCTTGAACTAGATCAGTGACTCACTGCAATGAACATTTGCAAGTAAAACTATCTGGGCAAAAGGGGAAACTGTGTTTCTATCATAACACACCACAGCTTCCACTTCGAGAGATTTTTGTTGTCATTTTATTTTTATTTTGTTTTCTTTTATGGGGCGGTTGCAAGAGCAGACGATGGATATGAAGGGACAAGGATCTGAGTGGGACTGGGATGTGTGATGTGAAATTCACAAAGAATTCATTAAAAGATTAAAAGAAAAAGAAAACTTTAGGACTTAAACGTACAATTTTAGTTAAAATATCAAATATCAAGATAAAAAAATAGAAGAAAATCAACTATGTAAGTAGTATTCAACATATGGAGTCTATTACCATTCTAGAAAAGTCAAAGACTTTTTCTGGATGTCACTTTTATTTCAACTAATCAAAAAATTCAACAATGACATTTTAGTAAGTCTTTATCAAAAAGTCTGATCCTCAATCACTAGTCCTGGTATCAAAGGGCAGCTGACAGATATGCAAAGTCTCCAGATCTGTTAAACCAGAAATTCTAGCTGTGGAGCCAGATCATCTGTATTTAGCAAGTCCTTCAGGTAAGTGGAGTACAAACCTAATTTGAGGAGTACTAAATTAAAGAATGACCCATATGATTTAAGAATGAGAAGTTGGCTGGGGAGCCAGTTCAATGGGTCAATGTACTTTTCCTGAAAGCTTGATGGCCTTGGTTTGGACCACCAGAAACCACAGAGACTGACAAAAATTAGTATAAGCATCTATAATCCCATGTGCACTCATGGTAAGACAGGAACCAGAGAAAGGAGAATGCCCAGCAGCTCCCAGGCCAACTAACCTGTATTATAGAATAACTAGGAGATCTTGAATCAAAATGCGAAATGACACCCAAAAGTTAATTTTGTGTGTGCACACATACACACACACACACACACACACACACACACACACACACACACAATGGTAAGTAGTTACTTATGTTTATGCGGGTGGTATTCATGAGATAGGATCTTTTCAATTATATTTAGCTTTAAATTTCTGTCACAGAGTCAGGCATACAACATATGTTCCATAAGGATAGTATGTTTCTACAGAAACTTTTCCATAAAATGTCTTTTGAAAGCTCTTGTTGCAGCAATACTGTTTAATATAGGAAACAAGCTTTTAATGATAAATAGAGCAATGTATCATGGGACTTTCATATATAGGGATACATAGGGATGAGGGAACACAGAAAGCTATTACTATGTCAAAGAGAACATTTACTCTCAAGATATTCTCATAATCAACAGTATTACTCATAGTATGAAAGATATGACTAATTTAATATATCTTAAGTGGATCCTAGAAATAGAAATCTTAAAATGTTCTCTAAATAATAATCTGTGCATATATATGCAACATGTATATGCAAACATATATGGTATATTTATGTGTAACTTTCAAATTTCATTCTATTTAATAAACAGACGTTTATTCACACAATTTTGTATTACTTTAAGGATTTACATTTATCAGAGTAATTCATTATTTAAACTGCAATTTTGAGTATTCCTTAAGTAGTCTAGACGATTTAGAATTATTAACTTTTAATGAGTCTTTGAGTTGTTGTCTTAAAGGAGTCTATAGTTGACAAGTTTCTTGATCTTCCCTTTATTTCAAACACGTTTCAGAACCCCTTTCAGCTCAATAGTCTGTGCTGTCAATCAGAGAGACACATGCAGAGTCATGGAGCTGGCAGCATTAGATAGAAAATACCACGTCTCACTATTGGAGCTATAAACAGAATAAGCAATGCTACATGGCTTTTCCTTGGATCTTGAGACCAAAAGACAAGGCATAGTAAGCAGATTGGCCACATCTATAGTGTGGCATTATTTGTATAAATTGACTTAAGTCCTTTGATTTTTCAAACACTTCTATGATGCTTAATATCTACTGTGTTTTTCAGTAGCTTGATTGAAATGATAGTGTTTAATGTTCATCATCAACATGACTGGATTTAGAATCACCCAGAAGAGAAACGTCTTTGTTTATCTGTGGGGACATTGTCAGAGAGGTTTAAGGGTATACAGAAAACCCACTTCACAGGTGACTGGGAGTCCAGACTACATAAAAAGGGTAAAACCAAATAAACCACGATGATCCCAGTATTTTCTTTCTCTGTTCCCTGACTGTAGTCTGCATGAAACCAGCCATATCCCATTCCCATGCCCATACCCTTTCCCACCATGACAGATGTGTATTGTTCAGAACATTGCAAAAATAAACGAATGAATGAATAAATAAATAAATAAACAAACAAAAAACCAAACAAACCATTCTTCCATTAATTTTTGTTTTGTCAAGTTTCTGGTCATAGGAACAAGAAAACTAATACAGGGATTTATCAAAGTAGTCTGCCTAAAACATGTTATCACAGACACTATTTTTAATTCCCCTTTATCTAAACAACAATAAAGAATCAGAGATATTAAGTACCTTGTCCAGATACTACAGCTGTTAATGACATGAGAAGGAATTCAAAACAAAACATCTAGCTTCAGAGTGTGTGCTTGTATCTCAGTCTCTGTTTCTCTGCCCCATTTTAAACAGAAAACATTGGTTTAATAGTTTATCAAATTTTTTATATTTCAAAAACTAAGTTAAAATCATTACAGGTGAGCATAATATAATTTTTAATTTTAACATATGCCAAAATTCTTCGTAACTAATATAACTGAAATTATGAAGAAAAGGAGAAACCCTCAAATAAATTATAGCTATCTTCCGATAAACACATATAATCATGCTAAGAAGCATGGCATTTAATAAATGAGTTCAGGTGAGTGATTTGATGGGCTATACCCAGAGAAGAACTGGAGCTTATGGAGGAAAATTTCAAAGCAGGAAACAACTTAGTTAAAAACAGAAAGTTGCTTTTGTCTGTTTTATTTTTAATGGTGCTGAGAACTGAATCCAGGACTTTGCACACTTCAGGGAAATATTCTACAAATAAGACGGAAGTTTTCCTTTAACATCTCATTTTATGAATGGTTTATACATATACATAATAAACTAAATTAGGTCTCAACATTACATTTTTTTCTTTGCTTTGGGAAAGCTTCAAAATCAACTGGAAAAAATAGACTGTGAACTTAGATTATAAAAAAAAATACTGCTTTCCTACAGATGTACAGATTTAATTCTCATGCTTATATGGAAGAGATAACTGAAAAAGGCTTACGTATCTGTGGCTATCCACCATCTATAAAAGACAGCTTTGTCTACTTACTAGGAAAGGTTCACCTATTTGTCCTTTCAATGCATACACCATCTGAGAGCTTAGTAAAGAATTGTGTTAGAAGCATCATTGCATTAACCGCTTTCCATCTAACAACCTGGAACTTAGATCAGACCTGAAGTTTATGTGGTTTCAAGGTGTTTACCAATCTCTTCAAGCTTTAAAATGAAATGTTTTCCCACAGGCTGACAAGGTTTCTGTTTTTAAGCAGTCCTGGAAGATAGGCTTCCCTTGAGTGTTTATCCAAACTGACAATTTTGGTGTAAAACTTTCACTTGCTGTGAATGATGGGACTAAGGACAAGTCTAAAAGCTGCCTTTCCCACAGACTGTAATTGGCTAAAATGGAACAATTTCATGCTATCTTATTGAGAAGGAAATGTCAGAAATTAGGATCAAGAGGAAAAGGCAGGTGTACAGGAAGACCAATTTAAAAGTGTTGAAAACCATATGACTCTTATTAGGAAGACGGTTCTTGACACCAGAATGGAGGGAACAGGCTTCTCTACAGTGCATGGATGTAAAGTAAGGATCACAGTTTGAGGAAGTGGTTCAGATTCTAGAAAGTCAATGCCATGTCCACATTTTGTGGGCCAGCATGATGGTACAATGGCTGATCTCTCGTTTTTCTCATACCTTCACTTACTTTCCAAGGCACCACATGCCGCTCATCTCATGGCCAGTTCCTTCTACCTTTCCTGCACTGGCCATTTCTGATTTTTGTCAGCTTCTAAAGGTTAGGGTACTCTAGTGTTAAGTTCTACCATGTGTGCTTATGTGGGTCATGCTTTTTCCTTAGCTGAAAATCATTCTGATTTTTAAAACTATTCTGCTTCATGCCTTTCCCTCCTCCATGACTTCAAAAATAGAAAAGAAACACTGCCACTTAATTAGCTTGCCTGATAAGACCCACATTGTATGATGGATACTGTTTTGGAAAACTGAATAAATATATTTCCATAAGATAATATATCATTACAATGATCATGCTGGCCATGCAAAGTAGGTCATTTTTTTAAACATCAGTGGAACCATTCGAATAGCAAGTCCTGATGCGATTTCATAGATGACCAATGATAACACGATCACGTGCCACACAGTAACTCACATGGGAACACTTCCTTTACACTCAGTGGCTTTGGGTGCTTTTATTCCCTCACCCAATAATTCCATCCAGTAGATATTAAAATTATTTGTACTCTAGAGATGAAAAAAGTATTAGAAACTAACTTACAGAGGATAGAAGGAACTAATAGTAACACTACTTACAATTTAAGATTAAGGGGAAAATCTATAAAGCTATTACCATTTTTTTTATATTAGTGTAGTAACTTGTGTGGATACAATGAAGGGCAGTGTCTAGACTAGGCTTAGTGACCCAGGTAAGACCCATGTGAATTAGGAAAGCAGTAACAACTGGGTAATTAAGGATCAACAAGATGTAAAAAGATAAAGAAGAAAATTAGAGAGACCATGAAGATAAGTTTTGTTTGTTTGCTGTTTTGTCTGTGGCCCACCTGTCGTTAGTCCTAGCACAGGTTACCTAACATAACAGCATTAATAGTTCATAAAGTACTTCCAATGCCATGAAAAGCATTTTCCTTTGGATTTGCTAGTTTTTTTTTTTTAATACTTGTCAATAAAGATTCACTTTTTAGTAATAGCTAACTTGCCCTGAGGGTTTAGCAGTCTATTCTGAGATTAAATCATGTATTAGGATCACAGTTGGCAGTAATATATAAAACTGAATCAAGTAAACAAAATGTACTTGTACACTGTAATATAGCCCTATTAAAGTAATAAATTTAACTAATTGTCTAGATGGGCCTGATTCTAAATTGTACTATAGCTTATCTATTAAAGATCTAAAATCAGCTTTGGAGATCATTTAGTCATTTGGTGTTTATTAAACACTCACAATATTATAGACTCAGAATTTTAGACACCAGACAGAGGTGCACAGATTTTCAAAACCTTAATTATTACTTTAAAAGTTCATTGCCAAACCATAAAATACACATATAGGTAATAAACTTAGAATCAATAGTAACATAGTACCCACAAAAATGAAAGAAGAGAAAAAGAGACAGAGGGAGACAGACGAGAGAGAGCGAGAGAGACAGACACACATACAGAGATAGAGAAACAGACAGAGAGAGACAGGCAGAGAGAGAGAGAGAGAGAGAGAGAGAGAGAGAGAGAGAGAGAGAGATTGTCAGAGAGGGGTAATTAAAACTACAAGTGACATGTAAAAGGTGCTAACTAATGAAATGAAGTCAACTTGTATCCAAGCTTAAAAGTCATTTGACTCAGTGGTCAGGAGAGTTTAGTTAGTGAAAGGACACAGACAGAAAGAAATAACCATGTTTGGAATTTTGATGAGAAGAGCCAACAACTCAAGTAAGTAGGATGAAAAGTAGTGGCTGTGGACAGGGGCCCTGATTAGATCCACCTGGTCACAGCAGCTGATAGACCTTGGGCATGAGCCAGTAAATGTAATAGAAAGGTTACATAGCAATGCTTAATGCAAAGACTCTGTAGGAGGGCTACGGGGCCAAGAATGGATCATTCTAAGAGGTTACTCAGTAGAGTCCTGTAACAGCAATACAGGGCTGGCTGAAAACTCAGCAAGGCTACTAATATTTAAGGGCACACTGAGAAGATTCAGCAATCGAGTAAAGGATTGTAAAATAGTTGGCTACAGATATCATAAATGAGGATGGAACATTAACTTAGGGGCAAAGATCAGCATTTTGTAAAGGAAGAGGTTAAGAAAAGGTTAGGAAGTTAGAATGTGTGAAATTGATACTACCAGATTGTCAGCGGCAAAGCTAACAAAAAAACATGTACAAGAGGCTGGGTGAGAGAGTGATGAGAGGTGAGATATTGAAAGTTAGATTTCTTAAATTGCAGTCTTGGTTGTACTACTTGCTAATTGTGTGACCAAAAGCAAGTTTCTTAATCTCTCTTTGCTTCATTTTATTATCTTAAAAAAAATAGCATGACTTATATTGTCTGTAATACAGCTATGCCAGGAAAGAAGGGGTAAGTTGTTGAAAATTTTAAGAAAACACCCAGAGGACCTGTAGGCAAACTTAAAAGGAATATGATCTTACTAGCAAAATGTAACATCCAGTGGTATCAGGATCGAGGAGATAGGTGATTGTGGTGGTTTGAATAGGAATGGCTCCCATAGACTGGTGTTTGAATGCCTGGATCAAAGGGAGTGGCATCATTAGGAGGTATGGTCTTGATGGAGTAGCTGTGGCCTTGTTGGAAGAAGTGTGCCACTGTCAGAGGTTGCTTTGAGGTCTCCAATGCTCAAGCTACCCCCAATGTGACACCTTGTCTCCTTCTGCTGCCTGAGAGTCAAGATTTAGAAATCTCAGTTCCTCCAGTACATGTCTGCCTGGATGCTGCAATGCTTCCCGCCATGATGACAAGGATTCTGAGGATTAAACCTCTGAAACTGTAAGCAAGACTCTGTTAAATGTTGTGGGAAGCTTTATAAGAGTTGCTCTGGTCTGCTTGAAGAATGCAAGCTAAAACAGTGATGAGATTAGACAGGAAGCATGGATAACATTGCCAGCAATACCTCCTTTACCAGTGATATTATGGTTCAGGGATGCTGACTGAACCAAGGCCAGTTGTCTCTTGACATCACAACTTTAGTATACATGATTACTACAGGAAAGAGGGTGTTAAGAGTTGTGACATCGTAACCTTTGCTGACATTGTCTTGTTTGTTATAAAATGTAGATTCTTTTCTAGATCATTCTAGATTACTCCAGTTTCCAGTTTGTGTGAGAGGGATCCAGAGTTTTTCCAAGTATTCAAGAGCCAGTGGTGTATTCAGAAAGTTTTCAAAGTTGTTTGGCATGGAGTGTCAGTTAGGTAACATAGAATAGTCTCAGGGGTTTGGAAAGGAAGGTAATGGGATGTAAAGACATATACATGCATTCTTATATATTCTTTCTCTATATATTCATATATGTATGTCTTACACATGATATATGTACACACATACACACACACACATATATATATATATATGTATATATATATATATATATAGTTTAAAGGTCTATTTTAGAGTCCTTTAAGATGCACAGAAATTTAATAAAAAAGTACTATTCTACATTCATCCTCCTCTCCTTCATTTTTAGCCTCTTGATATTGTCAGTATCTCCCACTAGGTTTGCATTCATGACTCTACAATGGCATGACATAATCACTCATGTCTACAGTTTACATTTTGGTTTATCCTTGATGAACATTCTATCTGGTAGATAAACACAATGATGATTCTTATGATGATGATAATGGTGTTGGTGTTGGTGTGTGTATTATTATAGTATCACAGAGGGATGTTCACTGTCATGAGCATCTTCTGTGATTTTCTTCACTTTTTTCCCCATAGATCTTTTTCAGTCTCTTTGGCACATGGACAAACCCTGTCATCACACACTGGTAAAACATAAGAAAGGAAGTAATTTTACAGGCAATGTATAAGCTGAAGGAATAAATTCAACAAACATTTGTAAACTCTTTATTCAAAGAAAAAGAAAATGTCTGAATGGACCTCATATAAATTCAAGTTTTCCATGGCTTGAATATAAAAATAAAATCAGGTTTTATTTAGACTATATCTGCTATCTGGATGAAATGGTTTATATTAAAATTTTCCTTTACCAACCTTCCATCTTATGATAATATGCTTCCCCTGTTTGTCTGAGTTACAAAGAAGGACTCTTCTCTTTTCCAAAAAGTGAATCTCAGAAATGAATCCTGACCATATTCCACTCTTGACCTTTTTTTTGTATGTATATGTTTTCCTAATAGAGATATAAGTGATTTTCTGTAATTGTTTGTTCACATAAAATATATCTAATGTTAGAAGAAAGAGGATTCTAAATAACTTGGAGAATAATTTCTTTAGAGGTTCATTGATTAAAAATTTACATTTTCTGAGAAAGTTTCTGGAAACAAGGAAAATATTTGTGGATTTTACACACACACAGATACATACATACATACATACATACATACATACATACACACATATATATATATATATATATATATATATATACTCAAATACATGGACACCAAGTCAGAGTCAAGATATGCCAAAGCAAAAGCTTATTTTCATAAATAGATGCTGTGTGCTGTGGTGATGAAGTGTAGCACCCACTATTTTCAAAATAAATAATCATTTGCTCTTTACCTAGTACCACCTTGATATGTGTAAACATGAGAGACATGTAGAGATGAGAAACTTATTTTCCTTCAAAATGTGTTGTCTAAAAGAAAGGATACAAATGTTCTCTAGTGATATTAAATAAGCATATTTGTGAAAACAATCAGTTTGTCGTATCACTGAAAACCTGAGCTTCATTCTTCTTGCCCTTAATTGTCCTGTTTGACACACATGAGTGAATAGCAATGTCTTCAGATGCTGAGTTCAGAATGTCAAAATTAACAGTATTAAGTGGTTATGTACAAGAACACTGGAAGTTCCTATTTTCTTTAAGAAAATGCATGTTCCTTTGAACAAGTAAATCTTTTTAACTAATGTTAAACATACGATTCAGAGAGTGTCTGGTATTAGAAAACTGACTTCAACAAGTTTTTCTTGTTGTGAAGAATAAATATGATAATTTAGACAAAGATTGTTAATTTTGGTACTAGTGAAATGTCTCCTTTTTCTGACCTGCCTTGCATGACTGAAGATTTAGGTTGTTTTTCCAGTATTTAAGAGTATTGTAGAAGATTTCTGAGAGCTGAAATTTTATAATATGAGGTTGATGGGGCGCTTATCAGTAAGTTCTGAGAGATATACAACCAGTTGTCAAATCACAATGGCGTAATCCACTTAGGATATATTTATTTTTCATTTCTAATAAAGGCTGGTAGGAAGTTTTATGACACATAGCTACCTAGAGACTTGGTCTGGTAGTTCTCCTATCTTGAATGAGATTCCCTTTTCTCCTTCCCTTTCTTTCTTTTTTACTCTCTCCCTCCCTCCCTCCCTTCCTTCTTCTCTTTCCTTCTTTTCCTTCCTCCTTTTCTCTCTCTTTCTTCGATTCTTCCCTCTCTCACTCTCTCCTTTTTGGTTAGAAAAAAGACTATGGTGATTTGATCACTGGATTATCCTGTTTAAGCAAGAAAGCAATACAAATGTTATTCCAAATCACAAATCACAGGTCGTTCACATTCAATTCCCCTTAGAATTAGATACAACAGACCTACTTTGTGCCCTAGTAACAACTCAAACCCCCTTTACAATTAATTACAAGACAAAAAAATTGGTAAGTGACTGATAGTTTTAGAAAGAAGATCATTCATACAAACTAGGGTGTCAATATTTAGGAAAAAGTTTAACTATTCTGGTAATAATTGAAAATTCTGTTATGAATAAATATGTGGAAAATTCTAATTTAAAATCCCCAAAGAATCATAAACAAGCTGTAGCTAAACACCTAGTTCCTCTACTCTGTCTGCTAGGGATTCAGGGAACTCAGAAAAGACAGGGTGCCGACACAGAACATCAATTTGATAATAAGGCTGGAGAAATGTGATTTTCAAAGCTTGAACCTATCAGACTGATTCTAGTGTTTGCCAGCTCCTGTTTCACATATAATTTTTCAACCAGGACAGGATGACAAAAAGAAAAAAAAAAACCTGCAGAAATGTGTCTGAAGTGTTAATATGGAATGCAGGTTCAGATTGCAGATGGGTTTTGTTTTAGAAGCAATGAGATTGCCACACACAGAAAGGCATTTAAAACATTACCCTAAGCTAAATAAACACCACTTTCCAAGGTGCCTCGTCATTAACCTTGGAATGTTGATATGCCCAGGGACAGAAAAACAGAAAACAAAATGACAGGCTAGAGAGAAAAGGCACAGAATAGTTTAGTAGTGTGTGTGTGTGTGTGTGTGTGTGTGTGTGTGTGTGTGTGTGTGTG